>JAKSZP010017831.1:0-34091 GCA_022478985.1 Massospora cicadina | reverse complement strand
TACAGCACTCTTTATTGTTCCCCAAGGTTGTCACATCCTGAATCCACTCTGCGGATAGGCCATGCTGTTCCAATAGTTCTCTTATTACTCGAGGTAATTCTGAGTTTAACTGTGGTACTAGAAGGTCCAATTGACGATGAACATCCCTGACATGATGGTCCATCTGTGTCAGCACCCCTTGTATTTCTGAGAACAAACAATCAAGATGGTCCAGCAAGAGGCGAGTATTGTGATGTTGTGCTTGAGCAAACCGCAACACATCTCAAATTTCAATGTTATGGCGAGCCAGAACTCATAGCAGCTGGTAAATCAAAGGTTGCACATAAGCGACTAAGTATTCCTCCATTCCGTGAGTACTGAGGCGGCGAGTTAACTCCATAGTAGTGGCGTCTAAATAAGACATGTACAGCGCATATCAATTTTCTTGATGGCGTTGATTATATAACAGACTTATGGCATTTTCCCCACTCTCATCCTCATATAGGCAATACCCGTGCAACAAACATTCCATAATAATTCTTAGTTGTTGTGGAGTCACATTTGTGGATTGTCCGTGTTGGTTAGTTGTTAGCTCCAGGCAATTCTTGAATTGCATGGTAATCATAATTTTATCATCCCCTGGTTTGGTAACAGTAAACAATGTTGGTTCTGAGTTAGGTGTCCTCTGAGCTTCTTCAGCATGTCGTGCTCAGAACCTGATCAGGTTAGGTCAGAATGAATGAGGATTTGTCATTGTATTTTCTCAGTGTATAGTTGCTAAGTGGTCCCCTGTAGTGAGCACCACTGTTAATTTCTCAGCATCTAGGTCCGCTGTCACCAAGTTGAATTTCACAGGGTATAGCCACTGAATAACCCAATTGAATGATATGAGGATCGCTGATTCTTATAATAAACTAAATAAAGTATAAATGGAGCTATTGCCCCTTATTTCCTCCTTTAATTTATTTATCTCGCAGACCATTCTGCACTTCTCCTTCTTGTAATAGACTATCCCCCCTGTAATCTTACATCAGGCTCTTTATACCTCAATCCCCCAGCCAAATACATCCTCAGTTTGGTATATTCTTATTATTCATCCTATTTGAGTTGCTCTCATTTGTATTGAATCTCGGCGTGATCCCTATCAATTCACTGAATATTCTCATTTCTCTTGAATACAATTCGTGTATCCCCTTTTTGTAATTCTATGAGACTCATCTCAATTCCCCTGTGATCCACCAATATGGGTAGCATATCATCCAGTCATATCAACTTCTGACAGATGGGATGAGCATCCCCAGCGTCATTAGTGTTTCTGACCCTTCATGTGCCCATAATCAGTATCAGAGTTAAAGAAAATGTCACTATAGGCCTTGAGTAGGGTGTGGACTTTTTGAAGCTCAGCTGTGGTTAATTCCTCAGAAATATGAATGGTAGGCAGGGTACATAATGATTGATCATTGAGTAAGCCCATATCTACCATAGACCTGATACAGTGAACTTGCTTGATATACTCAATGGGAATCAGCAGGCCTCTTCCAATCTCCTGATGCTTCTTAACGACCATATCCTTCAGGGTAGGATTCCTCAGCAGGAGATTAATATGTCACTGATAGGCTGGGTCTAGCGCCTCTGTTAATACTTGAAGCTCTAGAGGACAAACATCCTCAACACTGGTTAGGTAAATTAAGAAGTTGTTGGGGGTTTGCAGAGTAACCTTGGTGTCAACTACGCCTTTTGTTCACCAGCTTTTATTACTACCTCTTCAGAAGCATAAAAAGGAATCCCTCTAGGGGTTCTTTTGAATCAGGCAGCTTATTTGTATTCCACCCTGCTGTCATGTAGTATGGGGATAAGGCGGAGGAAGAAGTACTCAACTGTGCAAGTGTATTCTTTTTTATTAAGCTCATTGTTAGCCAGTATCAGGAGAACCTCGTTTTTAAGCAGAGAGATAGCCCTGTTTCAGGGTGATGATCCCATCATACTTGAGCATAAAATAAGTACCAATGAGTAAAATATGTATTGTTAGCCAAGGCCACCGCTGGGTCTGACAGAATAAGCTTCCCGAACTGGAAGGTCAATGGAAAGTATGCACTAATAGCGCAGGCGCTGGTTGAACCATAAGTTTCAAACTTTTGGGTGTAATCGAGGTCAGGGGCCAACTTAAATTTAAATTTAAATTTATTGTGGGGAAGGCCGACCATGGGACGGACACTTCCAAATATGACTCAGACGAGACAAAACTCAGTACCAGGTGAGGCACCTCAGAGAAGCGATGCTATCTCTTGTTGCCAGCGGGAACGCCACTTATGGGAAGGGGGAGGGAACGTGTGTAGGGGGCGTAGCCACTATTGAGCACGTGTGGAGGAAGGGGTCTGATTTGATGAACCAGACTGGGAACCAGGAGGAGACCAGCTGCCGGCGACGTGGTGGGAGATATCCAAACATCCACGCTTGAAAGTGATCCACCAAATGAGACCAGAATCTGTGGACAGCTTCAGGGAGGGTGGGGATGGATCCGGCGATGGCATCCAAGACAATCGTGTGGATAGTCCACATGGCGATTGCAACCACCAGAGCACGAAGCGGAGGGCGCGCGCGCGCGCGCGCGCGCGCGCGCGCGCGCTGAGGGGGAGGGGAGGCCATTGATGAAGCAAACATATCTCTTGACAGACTGAAGGGATGTGTTTGATCCTGGCCTAGCAGACGTTGGACTTCGCGCCATATCACTTTAGAGGTGGGGCACTTCTCCAGGCGGTGAAACAGCGTTCCATACTGGCCACACACGACACAGGATGAGTGTAAAGCATTAGAGCGCTCAGCTGTATGATACACCCGCCTCAGGCAGCGCCACACGTGGGAACGGACTTGAGGCTGCAACAGAGGATGGTGTGCGTATTTCCAGATAGTCTTTTGGGTCTCAGTGGAATAAGGGATGTCCATCATGTCCAGGTAGTCCACCCTGGATAGGACTTGGGGTCGAATGGGGATCACGCCATCATGGATGGGTAGCCCCTGTACCTCTTGTGTGAACTGAGGAGAGGGGCGGCCTCTTTGGGTTGTATGTCCACTAATACGAATTCTCCACTCTGCGCTTCGCATGGAGAGTAGGATTCGTTTGTAGTGGGTTTTGTCCCGTGAGGACCTGTGGCTGATGTGTGTGATGCAAGGTATTTCATCAGGGAGTGGGGGTTTGATGGGTTGTTGAGGCCCAAGGCTCGGGAGAAGTTGGAGCAGGCCGCGTGGGACCAGTGTTGGGATGGGAGTGTAGGAGCAGTGATGGCCGCAATCCAGGTGCCTAGGATCTTGGCGGCATGGGCTTTGAAGTCAAGTAGGCCCATGCCACCATGATGATGAGGGCCAAACATGACCTCTAGCCATACTGGTGGAGGGCGGCCTGACCAAAGCCAACCTTGTAGCAAAGCATACAGGGATTTGAAGAAGCTTGGGGAGAAGGGGATGGCGTGGGCTCCAAACCAGACTTTGGATAGGAGCATAGAGTTGGCAAGAACAACCCTGCCAGTGAGGGTAGTAGGGTGGGCTCTGAGAGAGGCGATTCGCTTCATCACATTGTCCAGTATATGGCCCTCCATTACTGCTGACGCGTATCCTCCTGCCTCCAACCACACGCCCAGATGGCGTACCAGTCCTATGGTAGGTCGCGGCACAAAGGGGAGCACCAGTGGAGCGGTGTGTTTTTGAGTTATTAAGGCGTGGACTTGGGCGAGCAGCTGGGCTGGGTTGGGAACTACTTGCTGGGGCCCAGCAGTTCTGAAACCGACCAAGGAGGATGATTTCAGTTTTGGAGGCGTTCAGTGCCGCGTTGCTTACCCGGGAATATTCCTGGATGAGGGCTTCAAGCGCGCGTGCATCTTTATTATTAGACACCCCCACCACGCAATCATCTGCAAATGCCATCATCTTGACTGGGGTTTTGGCCTGGCACATGGACCCCAGTGAGTTGGGCATTCACATTTCGCAGTAGTGGGTCAAGGCTGAAGTTGTATAAGAGTGGGCTCAGGGGTCCCCTTGTCACAGGCCCCTTTGAGGATGGACTACATCCGTTAGGAAACCTGGGCCGCGCACAGCCATTGTTGCAGATTCCGTGAGCAGCATCACCCAGTTAATGAAGTGGGGAGGTAGGCGGAATTGTTGGAGGCAGGCCCTAAGGTATTCCCAGTTTACTCTATCATAGGCCTTTTGTTGGTCCAAGAATACAAGTGCCCCAGAGGCTGTGGACTGACACACATTAGCCACAGAGTGCACGTTATCCCAAATTGACCTTCTGGGGATGAAACTGAATTGTTCTGGAGAGATGGTGGCAGATGCTACAGTCCCTAAACGGTTAGCCATGATTTTTGTTAAAATTTTGGTGTCTGTGTTTGTTAGAGAAATGGGGCACCAGTTGGCTAAGTCTAGCCTATCCCCTTTCTTGAAGAGTGTGACTGTAAAAGCCTCATGTCCTCCTGGTAGGAGGCGCATTTCCAACAGGCTTTGGTTGAGTGAGGCTAGCAGCAATGGGGATATGTATTTAAAATATTTTTTGTAGAACTCATATGGAATGCCATCTGGGCCTGGGCATTTTCGGTTTGGCGCACCATGAATGGTAGTCCATAATTCGTTCAGAGTAATTAAATTCATTATTTCCGGGTATTGGAAAATGGTGCAGATATGAGCTTTGTCGAGAAATTCTGCCATTTCGGCCAGCTGAATTGGTTCGGCTCGGTATAACTCAGAGTAATATCTTTGCATTTTGATTGCCACTTCGGCCGGTGTGTCCATGATAGAATTATCCGATCTTCACACCTGTGTGCAGGCCACACTCTGGTGTGGTGCAAAAATTTTTTGAAGAAGTATGCGGTGCACTTGTCGCCTTTAGTGATGCGTGTGGCCCTTTATTGGACACAAACCCAATGTTTGTGTTGCCTTTCAAGTGCGTTGAGGTGTGCTGCTGCCTCTGCCCACTTCTGGCCCCATGCAGGGCTATATCCTGAGGCTGGAATGTTGGACTCCAAGTGGGCCAATTCCACCAGCGTGCACAATATAACCGCCAATGTGGCTCGTGAGCGTCTGGATGAGAGATGGCGATAGTGGCAGATGGTGTCTTTTTTGAAAGTTGCCCATGTGGAAATGGGGTCTGCGCAAAATGGTGCAACAAATAATTTTGAAAAAGTTGCCTCTTCCACCCACGTGGAAAATCCTGGCGACGCAAGCTCTGGGGGGCAGATTTTGTACCAATGTGGGGCCTTTGCAACTGTGACGGGTAAGTGGTATGTTATCGAGACCAGTTGGTGGTCGGAGAATTCCATTTTCGTTGTTTTGAAGTGGGAGATGTGGGGTTGGAATTTCGCCGGCACTAGAATAAGGTCAATGCGGGTCATGGACCTTAATTGGCCGTTGTGGATGTGGGGACGCATCATGTTTTTGAGCAGTGGGGCATGTCACGGCAGCGCATCCATTAACCCAAGGGTAGCTTTTAGAATGCGTAGTTCTACGTGACCCTGTGGGGCGTGGGGTGAGGGTGGCCACCGGTCCATTGGTGAGGTTAGCCAACAGTTCATGTCACCGATTAGGAAAGAATCGGGGGGTAGCAGGAGGGATTTGACCAATGAGAAAAATTCCTGACGCTCTTGTGCACCATTTGGGGCGTAAATGTTGACAATTGTGTGTGCAACATCGGCCCAAGAGAAGGTGACAACAAGCACTCGGTCATTTAGGAATGTTTCTGAAGATGTAAATTTGAAAAAATTGTTTTTCCGAATTAGCACCCCACAGTGCTTTGACCAAAAGGATAGGGATGGTAGGAGCATTGTTTTCCAAGCATCCTCAGAACCTCATGGACAGTGGGTTTTCTGGATGGCCAGGATATCCACAGGTAAATTATTTTGTAAAAAACTCAGTTTCCTAGCCCGGGATGGGGAGGCCTTGAGTCTGGCGATATTCAGCGTCCCTAGAGTGAAGGTTTCCCCCATCGCACCTTAGGTGCAAGGGGTGGGCCCCCTGGCCCACCAGCCTCTTCCAGGTCCCCATGGGCTTTCACAGCAGTGCAGGTATTAGCAGCAACACTATCAGGGTTTTTGTTAATTTTTGCGGAAAGAGTCACATTGGCTTTGGCCTTCGCTTTTTGTTTTCCCAACGTCGGACGAATTTTTGCGGTGCGGATAAGTTTGGTGCACCGTCGAGTGGGGCAAAAAAATTTTTTTTTGGTTGGGATAGGTCCCAAGTCAGTTTCAACTGGGGCTTGGGTGCAGCGATTGGGTGAGATCGAATCTCCCATCAGATCCTCAGATTGAGTGGCCTATTCGGCTTGGGCCTCCCAATCTGATTGGGTGATGGATTCCCAAGTTGCTTCCACCACAAAGGTCTCCATGTCCTCCTGGCGTTGTGAGTGTGGGATGGTGGTGGTGACCTTGGCTGCTTCCTTGGCCGCAGTCCTATGGGCCTGCTTGGCCTTCTTCCGCTCCTGCAGGGAGATGGGCTTTACCAATAGGTAGCAGCCTTGTGCTCCCCACAGGAAGGCCTCTTTGGTGCTTGCGGTTGGTTCATAGTGCACTTCTCCGCTGGCCATGGCCGCCGAGGGGTGCTCTTGGAATGTAACACCTTCTTTAATGGGGCACACATGTGCCTTATGGCCGAACACGTCACAGTGGGTGCAAATAGGGGGTGCGCTGTCCACGGTTACCCGGAATGGGTGGGTGGTGTGCTCTGCAATGTCAATAAAGGTGGAGTGCGGGATCTGGGTTAGGTCCTTCGCGATCTCCTCAGATGGGGTCAGAACTGCAATGGCTTTGCTGGTGCACAGGTGTGGCATCAGCGTGAAACGTTGCATTTCATAAGATTGTATTTCGCCATATATGGCGAGACCATCTTTCAGGTGTTGCTCCAAAATGTCACATTTTACCGTAGTAGGCAAAAAGTCAAACGTGAGGAAATTTGGTTCAATTTTATCCATCTGGTGCATTTAGTTTTGATGACATGTTGCCCTTCGGGGAGGTCAACCACTATGCGCACCACTGCAGCCTCGTCTGCTGCTATTTTGCTTTCAAAACCTAGGTCCAGCCAACTGTGCGACATGGAGTGAGGTGCAACGTACACCATGGTTGGGAAAATTTTGTGTACATCTTCACAAAATTTTTCCCATAGGGCCGTTTTTTGGATGTCCAGATACACACGGACTCCGAATTCCACCGACAAAAGTGGCTGGGAATGTGGCATATTGATGTACTAGTTGCATCGTGCTTGCCACGTGAGTATCTCCGGGGAAATTGTGACTGCTGGTTTTTTTAAATTTTTTTCTATTCCGCCGGATTCTCCGGGGCGTTTTCGAATGTTAGAGGCCACAGGCCTTCCACCTGCTCCTCTTGCTTTGCTTGCCCAACTGCTCCCAGACATGGGCGCAGACTAATCCCCTCTATGAAATTATCAAACTGGATTTAGTCTTGAATTGAATGGGTTGCAAAAGTGTTTGCAACGAGAAAGAAAAGTGTCAGGGGCCAACTTAATTTCCCTAATAAGTTTTGATGAAACAACATTTATAGGAGATCCAGTGTCAAGGATAGCCATGACTTGTACTCCATTGATGACCTCCACCTTGGTTAAAATTTCACCCAGGTTGGGAGAAAGAGCTAGGACCTCCTTCAGGTGTAGAGTAGAGTCAAGTTGCTGGGAAGTCTTGGGGTAATTCTCTTGGATAGACTGCAGAATATGGATACAATGGATGGATCAAATCATTATGGCAATGAGCTGGTCAGCGTCACTAGCAGTATCAATCACCTCCAAACTCCTCAGCACATGATGGAGATAAGTTCTGTGGGATATCCTAAATGTATCCATGTGCTCAGGGTTCAGCCTGTCAGGTACCTTTACTTCATATGGAGCACCTAAGATACAGTAGCTGAAATCCTCACAACCCTTCAAATTCATCATTGATTGAGTTATCAATGAACGTCAGGGAGCCCATAGGACGTAAGGGAGGTTCTGGGCTTCCCTTATTACAGGATAGGCCCTGGGGTTACTCATCTGCCTTGTTAACTTTTGGATAAGGCGTTGGAATTGTAATGGCTCTGAATTTGGCCTTTGAAGTAGCAGGTTTGGGCTGTTTCGTGGCATCAGGGTTTGAACTAGGGGAAGCCAGAGGAGAGGCCAAGGGGGATAGAGACAGCGGCTTAAAGGGACGTGACAATTGATCCACCTTAGAAGACTACTATGAAGGAAGAGGAGAGCAAGGCAAAGGCTAACTGACTTCACCAGCTGAGCTTTTGGAACTGATTCTGAAGGGGAGCGCTGCCCTATCACTGCCAGTATCCGCTGGCTTCCTCACATGGTGGAGGAGCATCTCGTTGCTGCAATTCCATGGGAGCAGCTTTCCAGAGGGAGACAGCTATAGAAGAGGCTAGAGGGGTCAGAGTAGCTTCTCACCTCAGAGCTTCTTGCCTAGGATCAAGTTCATAAATTTCAGACACCGCTAACAGAGCTCCTTAATATCTCATACATTATGGAAAGGGTGCTTAACTGAAGAGATATACATTGCTTTAGAGGGATGAAACGCTAATCCAGCCAAAATAGCAGCAACGGCGTCATCTAGAGGCAGCATTTTTGAAAGCGATAGAGGGTGAGTTTCACTATAGAATTGCAAAAAAAGAGGTGATTAATTCTCTATTTTGCAGACTAAGGCACATAAAGGCATGTTTTTGCCTTTAAAAACTCTTTGTGGAGAAAAGTATTTGATGGGCGCTTGCTTCACCTTGGCCCAGGTGCTGAGGGTGGCCATGTTCATAACCATTATCTCCTGAGTTATATGACTCAAGCAGGGAAGGATGCATTTGAGTTTTGGCTGGTCAGTTGCTACTTCTTTAGCAGATTCATAAACAAAGAGAAAGGAGGTAATGCTGCCTTCACATAGGGTTACTTATCTCTGAAAGGGGGTTTATGAATGCTAGGGAGGCCCCATGAGGGTCTTGAAAGGAGTGCTGCTCAAGACTTTTAAGGTAATAGAAAGCAATAGCTAGCTGTTTTCCAGAGTATCTAGACTAGGTTTAACTGAAATGGGGAGGTTGTGAGGTTTACTTCCCCCAACAGCCTTTACTTTTTAGTAAAGTTTTGTGGTGTATGGGATCCCCTATAGTGAGCACCATTTGTTGGGATCACAGCTTTAAAGATGCTCATGGTGCTTTATGCACAGCATTTGAACAATTTAGCAGGGGTAAGATTATTGAGACTCTCAGCTTCTGTTATAAAATTGGGTGATTAAACCACTTGAAAATAAAAAATAGGAAATTTTAATAGTAATATTAATAATAATAAGTTGAATTTTGTATGTCTAAGTTATGTTGGGGGGTTAAAAAACAAGCCCTATTGTGATATTGCTGCTTTTTATTTAAAGTGATCTAAGGCTTAAAATGAGTGGGGCATGAAATTAATTATAGGCTTTGAGTAGCCTAATTAGGAAATATGGGTGTTTGACCCATCAAAGCTCTCAAAACTCACCTTGCTCCAACTTGACAACGGATGTTAAGACAATACCAGCTAAGATGAACCCATGAGGCAAGGATATAATACATTAAAATTTTAGATATTATTTGAGGTGGGCTGACCTGAGGATGATACCACACCAATTTAAGGGAATCAAAGAAATGGGAAAGGAGTATAAAAACTGGAAAACCTCCATTCATGGCATATGATAGGCCAGGAACACCATGGACTGCCTTGGTATTTCTATCTTGGTTTGGGCATTGGTGCACAACGCCAACACAGTCAAAACTGTTCTCTACCCAAAGTTCAAATTTTACTTGAGGTGGGATGACCTGGGGACAATACTGCACCAATGAAGGATGAAAAGGATTTGAATTAATGGGAAAGAAAGATAAAATCTGGAAAACCTCCATGCATGGCATATGATAGGCCAGGAACTTCATGGACCGCCTTGCTATTCACTATCTCAGTTTGGGGGTATTAGTGTGCAATCCCAACACAGTCATAGTCATCCCCTACCCAAAGTTCATGTACCAGAAGTAAACTTGGGGAGGCTGTGATAGTGAGTCCATATTCTACCACTGGGGTATCCTCCCCTACAATAATTCATTTTAAATTTAGTTGATTTTATTGGCCAACCTATGAAAAAATGATACACACCCATAATAAATTTAAGCTCCTCATGCTATGATCTCATACTTGAACATACCCCCAGCCATAGGATATATATCATATCAATATATATAATATTGATCAGTTGATTTAATTGGTTTATCTTTAATAAAATTACTGATTGCCATCTACAATATTTTATTTAAATTTAGTTGATTTTATTGACCAACCTATGCAAAAATGATACACACCCATAATAATTTAAGCTCATCATGCTATGATCTCATACTTGAATATATCCCAGCCATAGGATGTATATCATATCAATATATATGATATTGATCAGTTGATTTAATTGGTTTATCTTTAATAAAATTACTGATTGCCATCTACAATATTTTATTTAAATTTAGTTGATTTTATTGGCCAACCTATGCAAAAATGATACACACCCATAATAATTTAAGCTCATCATGCTATGATCTCATACTTGAATATACCTTCCAACCATAGGACATATATCATATCAAAGGTACCAAAAAGTATGAAATAATTGAAGAATTATGCCCCCTCAATAGAACCCTTTTTGAAGTTGGTGCAGTATTCCAACCTAACTTATAGAACTTTGCCCACAGATACAAATTAAAGCTTATATTGGGTTGGGTCCAAGTATAAACTATAAGCAACTTAGAATATACAGTGCTGAATATATTAGAAATACCTATTATGAGTCAGTTTAAAATATGGCGCCGACTTCAAAAGGGGTTTTATTAATATTTATAAAACTCTCAATTATTTCATACTTTTTAGTGATTTTTTTGAAGGAGGTATTTTCCCCACTCCTTTTATTTTCAACGTATAAGGTATGATGGATCTATTCTGTCAAATGAGGTTGAAATTACAATTCCAACTTCCACCCCCTTCCATTATTTCCTCGATTTCCCCTTTACGAATTTTATGGAATTTCGTTTTCGATTGAGTGCTGGACCTCTGGAGGAGGAGTGCGTTTTTTTCAGAACCCCCTTTAAAAAATGGGAAGCTAAACTAGGGGGCGTCCAATCTGGGTAGGTCCGTAATTCCTCCTACAAACCTTACGATAGTTGCGATCCTGACCCTTCCCTATACGCAAAACTCAAGGTTGTCAGATAACCGGAGGAAGGTGCCACAGAAGTTACCGATACCACGAACAGCAACGTTAACCATCAACCTCCCATTCCTATAGGAAAGGCCAGTGGTCTTTCTAGTGAGTATAATGTCCGATTCTGTTCTTCGTATTCCCATTTTTTAATAAAAAACTCACCTTCCAACTTTTTGGTTTTCCATATTTCGGCATTTTGAGCATCATGGCACGCATCGCAGCCAACATGCTCCCACCTAAACTGGTTTACCCCTCTTTGGATAGAGGACGTAGAGATTATCACAATCATGTTTGCTTGGTACCCCAGGTGGTGCCTCAGGATCTGTGCAATGCTCACCAAAGCGAACTTGGGCTTCCCTGGCTCAAACCCATAATGACGGATTGATATGTAATCGGAAAAGCGCTGCAAGGGTAATCTGGAAGCTGATACTATATGCCATGTGGTGAATTACGATTGCTTGAGATTAATGGTTACCCAAAGGATGCCTTTAAGGCCAATCATTTTAAACAGATTAAAACCATTTAGTAAAGGGTTTATAATATTTTATTAGTATATAAAACCACCTATTTATTGAACAAAGAGGGGCTTCTTATTTGGATACATCTTAGCTTTATTCCCATACTGTAAATTAACTATATATCATGTGATGTAGTTCTTCAACAATTATTTGAATCTCCTTTCACAGATGAAAACTCAACCTTTCTGTTTGAGAGCGGTCACCTTTGGCACCCTATTATTAAGTATCTATGATATACTAAACATACCGCAAGTATGATTGTTACTGGGTTTTCATGGGGATAGGCACTGGTGAGTTGCCCAGATGAAACCTAACAGTGGAGTTTGGTTTGGCATTTGGTTCATACCTTTTAAATTGGGTATGATTCGATCCTAAGGCTCGGATCATTTGGACCAATTGGGTATAGTTGGAATCGGGGCAGGGTGTATGCTCACTGGTGCTAAGTAGCCCCTGATTTCAACAATATTACAGGAGAAGTATTTTCTCAACCGCTGAAATAAATAAAGGGGTTTTTTGACCGCTAGATAAAGTAACAATAAAAATAATTTTATACTAAAAGGTTGGTTTTTATGAGTTTTTATTAGTTGCGGCGAGGGGGTCAAGAAACAAACCCTATTACGATCCCGCTGCTTAGTGTTTAAATTAACTTGGGGCTTGGACCGAGATAGGCTTCAAATTCATTATTAGCTTCGAGCCTATTTAGGAAATATGGGGGTTCGACCTATCGGAGCTCTCGAAACTCGGCTCGCTTTAATGGAACGGCCGATGGAGGGTCAAAAGTAGGTAGGACAAGCCCGTGAGGCAAAGTTTTGATATATTTGAGCCAAACACCGTGGGAAAATAGTTGCACCTTGTGGGACCCCCTCCAAGCCTATAAAAGGGGTGGTCTCCGCCTAGGTGCTTGAAGTAAACTAAAAGTGGGCTGGGAGGAATCTCCGATGGACTCCCCAGATTTCGGTGTATATTTGGTGCAATTTGCTTACCCGAAATCATATTATTTGCCCACATATTATTTGTAAAATCGTTACCCCGATTCAAGGGGTTCCACCGAGAATCGGCCAGGGTCTTTGGCGGATATTATCATTGTTATCCGAAACACTCTTCTCACAATATCGGACTTGTAATTGTCCGACAAAGGTTATCGGATAAAAAAGGGGATCGCTATGGGTTCCCATCTAAGATCGGGTAAATACCTTTACGATAGGGGTTAAGGAGGATCCATCGGTTTAAATTTGAAATTAAACGAATTGTGGGACGGTTAAGTTTAGAATTTGTTTAAAGGGATGGGATCCACTTACAATTACCCGAATTGAGGGGGGGTCAAGTTTAGAAATTGTTTAATGAAAGGTTAGCAGGCGAAGGGGTTGGCATTTGGGCAACCGAATCCGGTAGCGACATGAAGTTGGGATAGGCCAACGATGGTAAACAGGGCGTGGATCAGCCCCCCGATCCCCTCCCCAGCGATTAAACCGGACGCGAGGGATTGGTGGACCCTTCCCCAGTGGGATGGTTCCCATCCCGACCATACCAGAGAGATGAGGCACCCAATCAAGTTTGCTAATGGGATGAAGGGGGCTGGATTTACGAAGGCTAAACCGATGGCGTTCAGGTTGGGGAGGAAGGCGGCGTAAGGCTTGAGGATGGATTTTTTAAGGAGGGTGATGAAAAAGGTGAGGAGTGCGGCGATGAGGCAGGCGACGCGGCAGGAGTGGGAGATGGTCTCCAGGATATTGGTGGTGATGGCCTGGGTGATCCCGCTCCAAGCTAGAGCCGCGGGGACGGTGAAGGGGCAGCCCTTGGTGGCAGGGGTCAATATGCATGGGTAGGCCTTCGCAAACAGCATGAACACGAGGACTGAGAAAACTATGCCGGCACAGGATCCCACGACCTGCCCGTATAGTTGGGAGCGGGGGGATGCCTTGAGCAGGTAGCCCGTCTTCAGATCCCCCACCATCTCTACCGATTGGGAGGCGCAGCACCCCGCCACCGCCCCCGCCATAACGTTGGTGATCTGCATCGTCTTCAAACTCGTGGTGGGGAACGCAGCAAACACGAGCTGCGAGGTCTTTGATACGACGCCCACGGGATTCATGTCGGTGTCCCCGGCCGACTGGCATCCGATGAATGAGAACAGAAATCCTAGCGCCGCCGCCAGCAGCGCCATCCCCACCCCCATCTCGAAGTAGAACCTCAGCACAAAGATGGTCAGTTTCAGCGCAAGCATTACCCCGCTTGACCACATCCATAGCGGCACCCGATGCTCCTCCTTAACCGGATCATACCCCTGTTCCTGCTCCACCGCCCTAAGCGTTGGGAATGCTTTCCTAAGCAGGCCGTAGAGCTGCTGGGTTCCGCCGCGGATCCCATGCCACATGGATTCGTACTCGCACCCCAACTCTGTAAACGAAGCCACGACCAAGATGACGATCCCCACCCACAGGTTCCACGTCTGCACGCGCGTGCCCCGCGACGAAAACCCGAACGGGGTGTCGTGAAGGACATCCGCTTGGGTATAATATAGCAGTGGGCCCAAGATGCCCCAAGCCAATAGATTCCCACCAAAGAAGGAAAACGATACCGTGGGGCCCGCCAGCATACCTGCCCCCACAAATGCCGTAGAGAGCTGGAGCTTCCACCGAAACACCAGGTCAACGTCCGACAGCGCCCGGCTGCCCAACGCGAGCGATAGCCAATATAGGGGGTGGAGCTCGGTCAGCACCGGCATGAAGTATGACGCCACCTTGAGCATAAAAGCGCACAGGAAGGGGTACAGGATCCACCGGACCATCGCGACCCGATCGCCCGTGTGAAGGGCGCGGATGGTGTGGGCGGTGGCGGTGTAGGTCGGGAACACGAGCCGCTTCTTGAGGATGTAATAGTTGCGCAGCGGTACGGCAAAGAACATGCCGTAGAAGGCGGACGCCGCGGTCCACAATAAAAACATCCCCCAGCACGCCTCGATGGGCGGCAACAGGCCGAGATGGTAGAGCGCCGGGATCGCGGCTACGAAACTCGCGGTCAGCCCACCCGCCGCCGTCGCCGCGGCCTGGGCCGTACAATTCTCCTTAATCCCGAACGCCCCACCCAAATGGCCGCCAACTTTGGAGAGGGGCTTTAGGATGGCGTAGCTAAGGATGGCCCCAAAGATGGATGCCCCAAATACCCAACCGGACTTTAAACCAAGGTAGAGGTTGCTGGCGGCCACCACGCACCCCACCATCGACCCAACGATTACCGCGCGCCAAGTGAAGTGAACATCAATACCGTCGTCATAAAACTTGTTATAAGCAACCTCGTCTAGCCTTTGGTCCATCCTTTAATTTGGCGACCCCAACTCTAAGCTTAATTTGGATGGGATTTGATTAAATACCAACCGTATTGGGTTAATCTGTTCCAATTCACGTGCCACCTTAAACGGTTGATGGAGCCTTGGGTGGATGCACCATAAAGTTTAACCAGTTTAATGGCGGGCAAACTAGTTATTCTTAAAGTATTATGCCCACGCCTTAACCTTTACCTTGCCCCCGTTAATTCCACCACCCTTACTACGAACTCCATTGACTATTACCTCCTTATTTAGCCATCTTACCAATATTGCCTCAATCTAGAGCGTGCGATATCCAAACCTCTCTTTAAATTTGGGTCAAGTTTCATCCCACGGCCACCTCGATTATTGGATTGCGATATAATAAGTTGCTCAACTTACTATCGAATAATGTGATCATCCAGCTCAGTTTATTATGTCCTTGGCCTGAAGATTTACGCTTCCCCAAACCGTACATTCAACCCCAGTGGGCTTGAAAAAAGATCCAGGGTTGGATTTATTTTATACTTTTACATCAAACGCAATTCCGATACGCCCAATCAAATTCGGGGGCTGGCTCTACGCTTAAGTTTTAAAATCGAAATGGGTGGCAACGCGTTAACCGATGGGATGGTGAGGTTTAACTAAATTCCCATAAAGGTTTTAAGCTTCTCGGGTTGGGCGCGAACTTTAATTCTAAAGTTTGAAGCCGCGTAAATTGGAACCTTTTCTATAAAAATTTGAACCACTCATATTTGGCTTGGATACCAACTTATCATGTAGTATGTGTCTAGGCCTACCTCGTATCGTATAAAATCGAATCTAAAGTTTTACTTGTGACCCTTTCTACCTGTTTAGCGTTGCTTAAAGTCGAAATCTAACCTAGATTTTAGATTTGTAACCCTTTCCACCAGTTTAGTGCTACATGAGGTTTAATCAATGCCGCCACCAAATTGTACTTTAACCGATAGCCAACGTTTATAAAACGACGTCACCAAGTCAAATTGACTTAAATTGACACTCGGTGGTTAAGCCTTAACTCGGTTTGAGGAGCTGATCCAAAGTTTCATACTTCCATCCACCCTGCACCCGATATGTTCTATCCTAAAATAAAACCTCGCTCACAAAACTTTAGCTTTAAAGGTAGGGTATCCAAACCGACATTTCCTTTTCAGTGAAGCTGGGTGCTACTTTGTATATCCCGATCCTTCCATTTAAATTCCCATGAGGTTAAATGTGGGGATGGTGGATGCATCAATTTTGGGTGGGTTTAACTTGGTGTTGAATTTTGGGCTTTGTTATGATGGCTGGTTCTTCGTCAGGTGTGCAATGCAGTGTCGTGTATCTATTGTGTGAGGACAATAGACAGGATGGTGATTTAGAATTTAAAATATACCTTTTTGGTAGCACTTATATCATATATCCTGTAGTTTACTTGGATGATAGCACACCACCCTGATCTTACTGATCCCAAGTAAATACCTACTAGTACAAAGTAAAATACTAAACACAAAAAAGTTTACAAGCTAAATTATAAACTTAATCCAGTAGTTGAATCTATCTTATTAGTGTCAATTTAAGGGTTATTTATAGGATTTGATGTTAACCATATCTTACCCATGACATCTTACTTTCAGTGGCATTTGGCCATGTAAAAAGTTTTTAAGAATATCTACAATACTTTGACTCAGGGCATCATGCTCAGCCTCAGGGTCAGTGTAAACACCATCATCATCCTTGAGATGGTATTTCATCATATCTTCAAAATAGCTGAACCAATTCACTTTCACATGTAATTGGCAGCACATACCAAGCTGATTTGTATCACTAATTAGTAATTAATTTAATCAAAAACTTGACTAATATTAAAAACTAATTTTGATATAGACCAACAAAGCCCACGTGCCCAAGTCATTAAATTGAAACTTAAATTTAAGTTTGACCTAACCAACAAAGCCCTCAAGCCTATGTCATCATAGTCAAATATAATTAAGTGAAATTGCTAGGCCACAAATTCAAGTTTGGATATACTTAGGATATCTTTGGTTTATAATAAGTGATGATTTAGATCCAGTCAACCATTCAATACTTGGTATGCTCACATTGGATAACTGTTCTGATATGGTTATAGATACAGTTGTCAATCCACTGTTAGATCACATAAACCCAAGTTTCATCTGATGTGATTGGTACTGTTGGAATCAAGGCACCTTTTGTGCTCTTGGGTGCTTTTAACCCTTGATATCAATGATATTGATGCAGAAGAAGTATAACTTTTGTACTGTCTTAAACTATATAGGAAATTAAAAACATGATTTAAATATATATAAATTTAATGGCAAAACTAGCTTTTATTTATGAAACTGAAGCTTAGTAAGATAAGCATAGTTTAATAAATTTAAGCCCCCTATTGGTTAAGCTAGTTCAAGGCTATCAAAAGATATCAGGGGATCCATGCTAAGTGGTGCAGGGCTCAATTTGGATAAATTAAGATTTGACCTATTAGAACTATTGAAAAGTGCCCCCTCTCAATTTGGTAGAATTTTGGGTGATGAATTGATAGTGGGGATGATGAACCCATTAGGTAAGGACTTAATTTGTTTGATCCTATCACCCATCCTACAATCATCTGCCTCTCAGTCAAGTACCAAACTCCCTATTAGGTGATTGGTTAGAAAATTATTTTCATCCCTTAGAACACTCTTTAAGTCTATAAAAGATGGTGCGTTTCTCTTAGCAGTTGGCACTGCATTCACGCTAGTGCTTGGGTGGACTTGGGAGCCCATGGCCCTATTATGTTGAGGGATGTTAGTAGCCTCATAGGGTCAATATGTGGCTTAAGTAGAATATTGGGAATAATCACATTACTCTGAGAAGCTGGATACTGCCAAGAATCAAAATAGGCCTTAGTATTAGAAAATTTGGGGCTATTCTACCCAGAATATTCTTACTTACAAATCAAACAACTGTTTGTTGACATTACCCCCTTTAAGGATGTTAAAGGGAGAATAGGGGTGAAGAAACTGGTCATGAACTCTGTTGATGACTATTCCAGAAGCAAGTGACTTGATAGAATATTCATTACCTCCCTTATAGGTGATATCAAACGGTCCTTTCCAGATTGACCCTAGCTTCTCAGTTCTAGGAGTAATGCAGTTATGATAATATAAAACTATGCCCAAGATTTGAAAGAGGGTAGAGGTGGTTTAAGTTTATTAGCTACATGACACTCTTTAGTGACAGTTGTGTCTAAATCAGTCATAGCTTCAGATTATAGTTGGATGATATGTTGGGCCAACTTCCTCATGGCCTTGTCTGGGTCATCAGCCCCAGCTTAAAAGTTATCTTTTGCCAAAAGGGCAGGTATACCTGGTTTCCAGCTATACAAAACATGGAATGGAGATATCTTTAGTATCTGATAAATGCTAATGTGATAGGCCATGTGAGCACTGGGCAAAAACTGATCCCAGTGCAAAGGATCTGAGGTGGCCACTTTTTGTAATATGGATACTAAAGTTCCATTCACCCTTTCTACAGTCCCATTGATAAAAGTGTTATAAGTGGTAGAGAAAGTTGCTGAGCTCCCACAGAGGTAGCCAGGAACTTGACAACTCTGAAGGTGAGATCCTTAACATTGTTGCAGCTGAGAACCTGATGGTAACCATGGTGGGTGAAGGTTGACTGATGGAGGAAAGTGGCAGTAGCTATGAAAGTTTAGCAGGGAGAGCCACTGCTTCAATCCATTTAGTGAAGTGGTCAATACTTACCAGAATGTAAAGAATCCACTGGTAGTCTGGATTAGCGGACCTACCACATTTAAACCAATCAATTGAAAAGGTTGCTGAGGGGTAGTGGGTTGGTATTAGTATTTGGTCTTGAAGTGGGATTGCTTTTTATTACCGTCCCTTGATCCACTAATGTGTCTTCCTCACTCCACCATGCCCAAGGGTAGAGTGAGCGTCCAATATCATTAGTACCAATTCTGAAGGTTGCAGATAGGGAAGCCAATCTAACGCCTACCTTTTTATATAATTTTACGCTCTTTACCTTGATGTTGCAGGAGTGTTGTTATAGCATTTCCTGGACAGGGTCATCCTCATAATCCCAGGCCTTGGGGTCATAAGGAGATCATGTAATCTATCCCTTCACTTTTTCCAAATGAAGGATAGGCAGATGATTCAACCCATTGACATTCATATGAAGCGTTCCAGCTCAATGCTCAATATTCATATCATAATATTGAAGTTTGAGGGCGCAATGGGCCAACCATCAATGGGATCCTTCATGTTTTGTAGCAATTTTAAGGAGGCGTGGTCAGTAACCACAGTGAAGGAAGTTCCATATATGAAAGGGTTGTAATATTTAACAGCAAGCAGGACAGCCATGCAATCCTTTTTGATGCTGTAGTTACACTCAGCTTTTAACAGCATCTTGCAAAGATGAAGCTAGATGATCTATGCCGTTATGGTCTAATTAAGCCATAATGGCTCCAATGGCATAGTCTGAGCCATTGGTAAACAATATGAAGGGTTTACCATAGTTAGGGTGACGTAGGGTAGAGCGTTTATGAACCAAAATCTTCAATGTCTCCAACGCATCCGCTTGCTCAGCACCCCAATAAAATGAAGTGTTTTTAGCCAACAGTCGGATGAGAGGCTCACTGAGATGGGTGAACTTGGGGATGAACTGATGATAATACCCCATCATACCCAGAAATAACTGTATGTCCCAGAGGTTCTTAGGTGCAGACACTTTAGATATAGCTTCAACCTTGTCATGTAAGAGCTGAATCCTTTCTGGGAAATACCATGTTTGAGGAAATATAGCTTCTTTTGGAAAACTTGCATTTTGACAGTTTCTACTTGTTGTTAGAAGCCCGCAGGAGTTGAAAACTTTTTTTAAATGAGCGAGATGGTCAGTGAACGTTGCAGAAATTATGGTGATGTTATCAAGATAGACGATCACACAGCTTAGCTTATGGTACCTCATAATGTGGTCCATTGTACGTTGGAAAGATGCCGGTGCATTGCACAGCTCTTGGGGTAGGTGGGTAGGTTGAGATAAGCCTTCACTGCAAATGAGAGCACATTTTAACTTATCTTGGGGATAAAGATACATTTGTCAGTATCCACTGGCCAAATCCATGGTCGAGAAATTTTTTTGAGTTAGAGAGTTGTGCAAGGGCATCCTCTCTGTGGGAGATAGGATAGCTGTCTTTCTTGGTGAGGTTATTTAATTTGCGTTAGTCCATCACTACCCAATGACCTCCCTTCTTTTTAATCAGCAAGAGAGGAGACGCCCAAGGGCTTTGGGATGGTACTAATAACCCAGCGTCTAAAACTGCTTGAGTTTAACCGTTATTTGCTGCTCTTTAATCTTGGACTTATGGTAAGGTATAAACAAAATAGGTTGGGTATCAACAATTAATGGTGTGACTCCATCCCTTCATGTGCCCACAATTCATGTCATTCTGAGAGTAAATATCATCATAGGTTCCAATGAAAAAAAACTTTTATAGCTCATCTGGGATTAAGTCATCTGAAACATGGACGTTAGGCAGAGGACACATCAACTGGTCAGTGGGTAAACCCATATAAACATCAACCTGATAAAGTAGACCCTGTTAATCTCTTTGAGTGGGATTAGAAGACCTTTCCATACCTCTTGACGTTTTTTGACAATTCTGGGTTTATTAATAAAGTTTCCCAAGATTATTAATGTGTCATTACAGGCTGGGTCTAGTATACTTGGCAACACCTGGGGTTCTAAAGAGCTACACCATCAATGCTAGCTATATGCAGCAGACAGGCTAGGGGAGTTGTAGCATAATATTGGTAGAAACCACCGGTTTTTCACCAGCCTTGATTACTGTTTCCTATGAAGCAAAAAAGGTAATTCCCTTTGAAGCATCCATTAAATCAGACAACTTTTTTGGGTTGCATCTGGATGTTAAGTAGAATAAGGGCAAGGCAGAGGAAGTGTAATCAACTAAGCAAGATTATTCCTAGTTAACAGGTTCTTTATTGTTAAATATGAGAGGAATTTCATAGATAAGAAGGGAGATGTAATCCTGTTCCATGTTGATTATACCATCATACTTCTCAAACTTGAGCTCTCTGGCAGACAGCCAAGGGTAGATGATTGTTTGGCTACTCAGAGGTGCCAGGAAGTGCAACTTTAATTGAAAATTAACCTTCTATAGAGGTTCAGAGTTCCAAGAAACTCTCATAGCTGAGTATTATTTTCAGTCCTAGAGATTTGGACTTTATACTAAAAATAAATATGGGATGTAAGGAAGTATTTTATTTAAAAAGAAAGTAATATATAGTACTGTTGAAAGTGTAAGGGCAATCATGATTCATTGGGAATATTGAAGAGTGATTCTTTGTTCATTTTTGATTCCCACGAGGTTTATCCTTCATTGCGTCCCACCTGAAAGTCAGCTGAGCTTCTTGATCTCCTGGAAATAGGTACATAGCATAAGTTAAATATAGCATTATACTTAGGTAGGAGCTCTTCTAATGGTTTGTTTTAGGGATCAAATTTGCTAACTTCCTTTTTTAACACTAGTGGTGCCCAACCCAAAAAGGGGAAGCTGCCACGCATTTTTATTTTGCAAATGTGCCAAACAAAGGGATTATGAGAAATAATTTTTTTCACAAAATAGCACCTCAGCTAACAGCTCAGGAAGCTATATCAGAAGGAGAGGAAGCTTTGGGGAAACTTTTGTTTGGCGCCCGCTTTAGCTAGCAGACCATGGTGGACAGCATTGGGGTGGGAGCATCAGCAACATAGGGCATAAAGGGGTATAGGTGTGGGTTTTCTTCATTTATGAGGCCAGCAGTATCCATCGCCTTAACGTATTGAGCAAGTTGATGCTCAGCGAAAGTGATGAGAGCTGGCATACAAGTGAAAGACTTGATGCGCCAGTGGGTTTTGGGATAATTTTGGGTTAATAAAAGAAGTTTTTGTGGCATCAATGCAAGCACGGCTTGCATCAAAAGTGAGCTCCTCAATTTCATATTTTGCATCTTCCTCAAAATCATTGGGAAAATTTAGGATAGGAATACCATCAACAAGGGGCTCAATCGCCCCATGAAGCTGCTGGTGAAGTAAGGTGTTGGCAGGGGCAGCTGTGGCCCCAACTGCCATTTTTCTGATATATTTATAATTTAGAAACCCGTTTTTTGGGCTAAAACGGCGGGGTCCAATTTTCTAGCTTCCAGAAAGAGCAACTGATGAAGATATTGGGAGCTTTGGACCACAGGTGATGTATTCATATGAATGTGGCTCTGGAATTAGGTAAAATAATTGTAATTATAATTAAAATGCTTATTGGTAAAATTTGGAGTAATTCAGTTAACACTCAAATTAAAACTTAATTTGATTATTTAATCTCAAAGTTTACTTCAAGAATTCTGGTACCATTTAAGGAGCTTCAAAGTTGAGTCCCACATGAAAGCATATTTTGACCTTCTCCCCAAGAAAAGGTTTACAACTTGCATATGGAAAATCCTGACAGAGTCCCCCTTAATCCTTGTCTAAAGGGAGTAAGTCTTGGTTCAGGCATAAATAAACAATATTTAATTGTTGAGTTATTCATGGCGCACTCTTGTTGTAAATTAGTTGGTTAATCTTATCAGGCTCCTTTGACTGATGCATTTCATCTCAAGTCTTAAAAGTTGTTCATCAGATGATGGCCAGTCCAGGTTCAATCCAGCTCAAGTTGGGCCAAGAGGCCACGCTGAGTCTTCATGGTGAGGAGAGCCAGAGACATGTGATTGCCATCAGAAGAATCCAACAGCAGCAGATTCAATGAGAATAATTTAGTGGCATAATAGCAGGAAATGGGAGCTTTGGCTGGAGGTTCCATGTTGATGGCGAAGATAAGCAAGTGCTTTTGGGTAAACTGAAAATGTAGGATGTATTCAAGAGGGTAACTCAGCAAAGTAGAGCTGATGAGATTGTCGATATTTAACCAGATGGATCCTCCTAATAGTGTAAGAATTAGGGTGTCAGTTAGTCAGGCATGATTGCCAGTTAATATCCTAGTTTGATAACATTTAATGTTATACTATTAATTCAAGTTTAGGCTCAGCGGGATCTGGATTTTCTGTCAAAATGCCAAGTAAAGGATCATTGAGGGAATTTCTGATAGAAAGCTGATGAATCCGTTATAAATCGTCCAAAAATGGTCTGCCAACTAATTTGGAGCACCGGCAACTCATGCCAAGGATGCTCAATGTTTTATTTATATTTAATAAATTTTTATATGATCAACCAGTGACTTATTCCAAGGATGGATAAAATTAATCTAGAATTCAGTGATCAGATGAGCGGATTAGGATGGAATCGCTGTGATGAATGAAGTAAAAATCTGATAGAGTCCCAGCCTGGACGGCTGAGGGGCTTCAGAGGTGCAGTAGCCTAGGTATAAATAATTGTTCATTCCCTCCAAATAAATATATCTCTTTCGCCTACTTTTCTATTTATTTGAAGTAGCAATAGCCACTAAAGTAGATAGGAGTGGGACTGGAGATCCCTAACATTAGCAAGGTGATGCGCCTGGAGTGGCCATCTTTGACAGCTCCAATATTATCCCATAGGAGGAACAGGCGGGAGCCTGGCCAACCGGCCACCAACGATGGCACTAATGGTTGTCAACCCTATGTAGTTCAGCGTGGGAGTGTCTTGGACACCCAGGATGGGGGAAGGACTCACTGGGGCATGCCCAGATGGGTTGGCAAAGGTCAGGATGGAGGAGCAGTGCGGAAGTGCCTTGGCCACCCATGATAGGGGCAGGACTTGCTGAGGCACACCACAGGCCCTGGGGCTAAGGTGAAGACTTTGGTCTGCTTTGTTGGTGGGTTGGATGCAGACTTTAACAGGGTTGGTACACTTATGAAGGCGAAACAGCAAAGGGTCAACCAGTCTTCATACTGGTTTCCTGGCACACTATTGGAGCCCACAGTCAAATTTTGTGACAGAGATGATCTTGACAACTGGCATGAGATGGCCCCAATTTGTGTTTGAGGGCAACCAAGTTGGAAAACGTCAGTTGGCCATCTGTACCACTGGCAAACAAGTGAGAAAATTTGGCATAGTGGTATGGCGCTAAGTTGCAGCATGGTTGCAGGCGTTCACCCAGCTGGTGGCAGGCATCAGGGGATGGCCATGTCATTTGGGTTGCTATTAGCAGATGCAGTAGTGGCGGACGTGGCAGTGGCAGATGCGTTGGGCTCCTTGTTGGTGGAAGTCCCAGTGCATACATGCAGTGGCAGGGGACTCTGAGAGCGTTGGAACAGGACTGAACCATATTGGCATTGAGCCCCTGCCTGATCTCAACGCCGCCGTGGCTGAGAAGCCCCAAACTGCTAGTGTAGATGAGGATGGTAGCCTCCACCTGATAAGGAAAGCGTTGGCCAAACAAGATGGCAAACTTGTTGGGGATAGCGGCGATGCCACGCTTGTGCCAGACGTCAGCCACGTTGGACTGCTTGGTTTCTTGTGCCCTTAATGAAAAATGGCTGGGGGTTAGGGCCGCGCCCCACATTTCAGGAATGTTCCAGTTGAGGATCAGCATTTTGATGGAGCACAGATCATCTGAGCTGATAACTTTGTTTCCAACTTTGGGGAAAAATCCCAGTTTGGATAAATGTACAGTGGGCAGTGCCTTGCTGGTTGGGAAAATGGCCTGCCTTTCTGAGGTAAGATGTCAACTTTTGATAATTACTTAATCCTTGGCCTTAGATTTCAGGTGTTCACGCTCAACCTGGAAAATGTTAGTTTGATAATAACCTCTTTGAGTTGGGTAGTTCCTTCACTGGTTCATCAGCGGGCTTAGGCTCAAATTGGGTTTATAATCTTAGTTCTTGACATTGAGAATAGGTCTCAAATCAAAGATTGGTCCAGAGGTGGTGCCTTGCTGGCCGCAACAACTGTTGGCCGTTCCAAAGTAAAATCTCGCCTCTCAAAATTAATTAATCACTTGTCCTTAGATTTCAGGCCGCTCAAATTATTTTTTTGCTTGTTTTGTCAGGACCAGCGTTGTCCCAAGACAAGGGTCAAAAACAAGCTAATCTTGATTATTTCTTTTATTAATAGTGGTCCTGATTTTTGGAGGAGATCCATAAAAATCAATGGGTGACAGACTTGCCAGTGAGAAATCAAGTTTGGCACTATCATTACTTGTGAGAAGGTAGGCTTTAAGTGTTTTGTCCAGCGTTTTTGAATTTTAGACACTGGTGGTATTTGGTGCTTTCATGGGGTTCCAAGGCTTAAATCTATTGTGAGTAAAAATCTAACTCTCAATTTTCATAATTGATTAACCCTTGGCATTAGATTGCAGGCTACTCAAATTAATTTTGGGCCCAGGTTTTTTGTCCAGAAATTTTAAGATTTTTATGCGCTGGGGGCAATCAGAACTTCCTTGAGGCTTTTGAGGCTTATTCCATCTATGAGTTTGTAATTTAGCTCTCAAGGCTTAATTCCATCATCAAGTTTATAATTTTGCTCTCGACTCTTCCCAATTCCATCAGTTTGGTGTTGTCAATGGTTTCTGGTTGAGTTTTATTTGACGTTCAACAAGATTTGGACCAAATTGGCTATATGCTTCGTTTTCACTTTATTGCATTGAAGCAGCAGATTAGAAATGACATGAGAGGTGGATTTATTTTTTTTACGCAAATAGATATTAGTGTTAGTACTAAAATCATTGGTTTTTATTAAAATTTGAGCACTCTGATTGGTCTGATCTTCGTTGAAGTGAACAGGAGAGGGCGGCAAGTGTATCTTTGTATTAGCTGGGATAATCCCAAGCTTTAGTAACTCATCCCAAGTTTTCTCTGGGATATGTGGGTAGATTTGGAGGTGCTCTCTCAGGGGTTGCTCTACCATTGGAGTAAAAGCATCATAAATTGTAGCATTATAAACCATGTATTATCATTCCTCATCTGCTTTGTCATTTTTGAAGTTAAAGTCAATATCTGAAATTTGTTTACAGAATCTTTATCATAATCCTTGATTAAAATCAAGATTTTTTTCACAGTAGGCACATCATGCACCAATTCAATTTCTTTTTTAGCACTAGTGGTGACAAACCCAAAAGGGGAGCCGTCATGCATTTTTATTTGCAAATGAGCCAAATTAAGGAATTATCATAAATATAAAAATTCTTAATATGGCACTTCAGCTAACAGCCTAGGAAGCCATATCAGAAGGTGAGGAAGCTGTGGGGAAACTTTCTTCCAGCGCACACTTTAGCTGGATGACCATGGCGGACAACATAGGGGTTGAGACATCAGCGGCATGTGGCATAATGAGGGAGGTTGAGGTTCTCTTTGTTAATAAGGCCTGATGTGTCCATCACCTCAACATATTGAGCAAGTTAATTCTCAGCAAAAGTGAGGAGAGCAAGCACATAAGTGAATGACCTAATGTGCTGGCGGGTTTTGGGTTGATTAAGCAAAAAATGAGTTTTTCTCCATTGATGCAATAGTGGCTTGCACAAAAAGCAAACTCCTCAATTGCATACTTCGCATCTTCCTCAAATTAAGGGTAAGTTTGGGGATAAGAATACCTTCAACAAGGGTCTCCAACGCCCAATAAAAATGCTGGTGAAGTATAGTGTTAACAGGAGCAAAAATAGCCTCAAATGCCATTTTACTAATATTTTTATAAACTGAAAAACCGTTTTGGGATAAAAATGGTGGGGGCGCAAATTGAGAGGGTCAACAAAGAACTCCTTCAAAAAATCTGGCTTTACATGGAACAGCTGTTTATTCTCTTTCAATCCATTTGAGAGCCTTAAATAGATTAGATTCAGTCAGCGCTGGGATAGACACCAGAATTGGGGCTGTGGCAGAAGCTGATTGGGCATGTGCTGTCGACCTAGCTGCTCAGCTAAAACTGGTTCAGTCATTAACTCAGGATTCAGTAATATGGTCAATTTATTTCTAAATTTTTCACAATTTGCCTTTTGATTTGGCACCGCTTTGGAAGCAGCGCCATATTTCCACAAGGTTAGGGGCGGGAGGATTGAGCCCCATTAAAAGAATTGGGGCAAAGCGGCTGCCAGCCCAATGCTAGAAGGAGGAGCGGTGGAAGCAATGGAGGTGGAAACCGTGGGGCACTTCTGCTTTGAGTGGTCAAGCTCAAAGCACAAGGGGCAAATAGCAGCCATTTTTGATGCACGCCCAGAATGGGTGATCAGGGGTGGATTTGATCATGGTGTGGGGATTGCAAGGTGGAAATCGTGATAGAATGGGCAGATTTTTACAAAGGCGAAAGGCCCTTCCAGACGATCTGCCCCAATTGGAACCACAAAGTGCAACACAGGGTCTGCGCCGTAAAAAGCCAAACCCTTTGTGAAATCCTAGCGGAGGCGTTCAGGGGAGAGATGGGAGGGCAACCTGGCAAACTGGACCACCAAAGCGGCTTCATTTGGGAGTTGGTTCAAATGTGGGAAAGGGATTTTTAAAATTAATGGCAGCTTGGCTGCTGTCACTGCATTGACTTTAGAGCAGAAGCCGAGGCCAAAGTACACCTTAAAGGGGTGGAAGTCAATATATCTGGCAGCTTAATAAATGACATAGCCATCTCAATGATTGCCACTCTCACTTATGGGAAGAGACAACATATTCAACCTAGAGGATGAAATGCAAATTGCTCCATGGGAGCACCAAAAGGCTCCAGAGCATCACCTGAGAGCTTGCAAGGTGGTGGTCCAATTACTGAGAGGGACGTAACGCCCAGTAGAATTGGGAGGGCAGCAGAGCCAGCCCTGGCGCACTTTGGCAATGGCTAAAAGATGCCAGATAGCGGCGCACCACCACCCCAAGCCAGCGCAGCAGGCGTCGATGCATAACATTGGTAGGTTTTAGCTTGATTGAGGGGTTGTTTTTTGTATCTTCTAAAACAAATCTTGATTTAGCTTTTATTTAGTTATCAAAGCAAAGAAAATATCCATTGAGCCCATTTAATTTCAAATTTAACTTCTTTCATTGCTGTCATAATCATTTCAATTAGTGTATGGCTCAAACTGTCCATATCACTTGTGACATCTAGTAAGTTCAAGCTCGTTAAAATCCCAAAAGTAGACCCAGCTCATATTTGATAGGTAGATGGGCTTCATCTTCATCCCTGTAAAATTATTAGCTAAATGGGTTGTCCTAAGAGTGATAAACTTTCTCACAGTGGCACCTCAGAGTGCCCATATAGTAAGCACCAGGATCTTGGATTTGTACTCTTGGTAGCAAGCTGAGGGTAAATTATTGATTGGCTATCTAAAGGTTCCAGGCAGGACTTTCTGAATTGGCCCTTAACATTCTCTAGAGGTTCAGAGGTTACAAGGAAACACTCATGGCTAGATAAATAACTTCAGTCCTAGAGAATTGGGCTTAAAAAAACTAAAGTTGGGATATAAAAAGTACTTATTTAAAATAAAACAGTAAATTGTAGTACTGTTGAGAGTATAAAGGAAATAATGATATATTGAGAAATGGCGAAGAGTGATTCATTGTTTATTATTAATTGCCTCATGGTTTGACCTTAATTGCACCCACCTGGAAGGTTAGCTGAGCTTCTTGATCTCATGGTGATAGCTTTATAGCATAGGTTATATTTATCATTAACCTTAGGTATTATATAAAGGTCCAGGTTTAGAGGCCCTTCTTGATAGCTTCCATAATGAACAGCTGATAAAAATATTGGGATCTTTGGACCACAGGTGATTTATTCTATGGGAATGATGTCCTGGAATTAGGTAAAATATAGATGAATATAATTAAAATGCTTAATGGCCAAATTCTGAGTAACTCAGGTAATACTCCAAATATAAAACTTAAATTTGAGGATGTGATCACAAACCTTAATTCAAGACTTATGAGACTATTGGTAAATTTTGAAGTATAAGTCCCACATGGCAATTTCTTTTAACATTTTCCCCAAGACAAGGCTTACACCTTTCATAGGGAGAATCTTTACAATACTCAATCATAAACTGAGTTCCAATAAACATTTCATTTGCGTTATTGTCCAAGGCCATGGAGGGAGCAGACAAGATGAGACTTCCAATCCATATTGACAAGGAGGAGTATGCTCCAATAGCATGGGTGTTGTTAGGACTCACAGTATTAAAGTCCTGCGTATACTCCAGGTCAGGAGCCAGCTGATTCTTCTTGATCAGCTTGGAAGAGATACCGTTCATAAGAGATCAAGTGTCCAAGATAGCCCTAACTCAAACCTTTTGATTAACAATCTTTACCTTAGTATTGCTCTCAGCAAAACTAAGGGTAGAGCTAATACTTCCTTAAGATGGGGGGTAGAGGAAAGCTTTTTAGCTGCCTTAGGATAGTTATTTTTAATAGACTGTATCTTGGATATGGTGGATTGGTCGGACCAGCGAATCAATAAACTGGTCATCATTTCTAGCAATATCAATAACCTCAAGGCACCCCAGAACTTGTTTAAAATAGTTTCTTCAGAGATTAGGGCCTTATCTAATCCTTCAAGGTTCAGCTGATCTGGTATACCTATTCAACTGGGGCTCCTAGGATATAATAACTGACGTCCTCATAACCCCCCATCAGTCTATTCATCAAAAGAGTTATCCACACACAATAGGTGGATGCTAGGAGGACGGTTGGATGTGGAAGCCATAATTTCGCCAGCTTTGAGGCCATCAGCAGCTATGTTCATTGGAGGAGCAGTCAGCTTAGCATGAGTGGCATTGTCCCTGAACCAATCATTGGGAGGTGCGACTGTCACTGGAGGGAGCTGTTTAGGTTTGGGAGCAGCATTTTGGGCCAATAGGTGAGGTCTCAGTGAAGGGCTTGGGGCGGAGCAGAGGCTCGATAGCAGGCAAAAGATAAACTTTGCAGGCAGGTAGTGGCAGGGACTGTGGACCCCCCCCCCCCCCCCCCCCCCCCCCCCCCCCCCCCCCCCCCCCCCCCCCCCCCCCCCCCCCCCCCCCCCCCCCCCCCCCCCCCCCCCCCCCCCCCCCCCCCCCCCCCCCCCCGGCGATAGTGAACTCTGTTTTACTAGCTTAGTAACCTCAGGATTTCAGGGTGGAGGGAGATCAGGTCTGAGCCGCACCGCAGGAGCTGGTCTCAAGGTAGTAAACAACATAGGATGGGCCATAGGGATAAACATGGACTTAATTTCGGGCCTATGGTTGAAAAATCCTCAATGGTGAGGACTTGTGGGTTTGAGACAACTCCCCAAAATAGCCTCACTGTTTTATATATATCTGCAACCTCTAGCAGCGCCTCCTTAAAATCACAGATGATCCAGATGTGGCGTTTAACGGAGACAAGATGCTGTGCTATGGATGGGTGAGATGCTAATCCAGTTAGAACGGCAGCAAGGGCATCATCAAGTGGTAACTTTTTAGCAAGTTTTAGGGTTGGGCTTCACCATAAAATTGATTAACAAAGGTGGTGAGCGATTATCCCCTTTTCATGCTGAGGCATGAAGGCCTGTTTCTTCCTCTTTAAGCTCTGCGTTGAGTCAAATTCGTTAAAAAGAACTTCTTTTACTTCTGCCCAGGTATGGAGGGTATTCATCGAAATGAACTATTGCCTCTTGGGCCCTTTAGGCAATGGAGAATGTAGTTGAATTTTTAGTGATTCGTTTCCCCATTCATAGCATTTTATATATAGAAATGAGGTAATACTGCTTTTACCCAAATTTCTATCCTAAAAAGGCAGCGGGACAGCAGTAGCAACTTCATGGAGAAGCAGGAGAGATGCTGTTTAATTTTTAAGACAGGATAAGGCTTTGCTAGCTGTTACTCCAACGCAGCTAACCTTAGTTCAGCGTTAATAAGGAAATGAGAAGAGGGGATTAGTGAGTTTTGCCATCTTTTAGAAAGGAATGTGGTGCACAGGGCCATCTAGTGAGCACCATTTGTTGGAATTCAGCCAAATTATGTGCTCGCAGGTGCTTCTGGCCCTGGATTCAATAAAATTGATGCAGAAGAAGTTTATCTTGACCGCTGTTATAAATTATAGGGTTAAACTAAACTAATTTAGCCATATAAATTTAATAGTAAAAACTAATTAGCATTTATGAAACTGAAGCTTAGTAAGGTAAGAGAGTTTATTAAATTTAAGCCTCCTATTAGTTAAGCTAGTTCAAGGCTATCCAAAATACTAGGGGATTTGTGCTAAACAGTGCAGGGCTTAATATGGACAAACTAATAATTGACCTATTAGAACTCTTGAAAAGCGCTCCATCTTAATATGGTAGAATTTTGGGTGATGAATTAAAAGCGGTTATAAACCCATTAGGTAAGGACTTAATACTTTTAATTCAACTACTGTCCTACAATCATCTGCATATCAGTCAATTACTGAACTCCTTATTAGGTGATTGGTTAGAAAATTATTTACATTCCTCAGAACTTCTTTCAAGTCTATAAATGATGGTGCGTTTCTCTTAGCAGTTGGTACTGCAATCACGATAGTGCTTGGGGTGGACTTGAAGACCGTGGCCTACCATGCTGAGGGATATTGGTAGCCTCATAGGGTTGATATGAGGTTTAGAGCGGAATATCAGTAGTAATCGCATTACTCCAAGAAGCTGGATTCCACCAAGAATTGGATAGGTCTTTAGTATTATAGATACTGGGGCTATCCTCTCCCCAGACTATTCTTACAATCTAAAGAACTGTTTGTCCAACAATTAAGGGAGAAATTTTACCATTTGACAACTGTTATGATATGGCTATGCATGATTTGTAATCAATTGGTAAATAACATATATTTTCAACATTAAGTTTTTATCTGATATGATTAGTATTTGCACAATTCTACTACATTGTTATTGTTTTAAAGCATTGGTTACAATCAAATTGTAAGTTTAACTTAGAGCATATAAATCACTATCTCTCAGATATTGGGGCTAAAATTGTATTATCTCAAATCACATTGTTTCAACATACATTACATGTTAGTTACCATTATAGAGTACATATTGTAATAAGATCCTACATATGGTTTCAAGTAACCATACCTTATCAAAGATCACGGATTACTACCATAACCCTTTACCAACCTATCAAAAATTTCTTAGCCATAAGTTAATAGCTTAATAAATACCGTGAAACCTTTATATGACGTGGCATAACCTAGGTGGACTAACAAGGTAAAAGCTGGCAAATTTATTAGAAACTAGCCTAAAATTTTAACACAAGAACTATATTTAGATTGTATAATTTAGTCAACTCTTTATTACAAAGTCATGATACTTCAAATTTATATTTTTTATTTTACACATAAGATATACTTATAAACTTTTATTCACCTTTAATAATATGTTTATCAGTGCTTGACTATTTAACCAAGTTTCTCATCCAATTTAAGGTATCTATTAGGACATCCAATCTTATAGAAAACTGGGAAATATTTTTCACACACTGATGCTCACCAGATATCAGGATACAAACCAGTATAAATGTCCCGTGATTAGAGTTTAAAAACCACCCAATCATTAAGGTTTAAACATGGGCTATAAGGTTGATTAGAAATATGTATAAGTATGAAAAAGCCATATAGCATTCAAGACCCAATAAAGTTATAAAGTCAGGCATATAAAAACATCTAAAGAGCCTGTGAAAGTCCTGAGGAAAACCCCTTGCCCTTAACTTGGAAGGCCCCCCCCAGGACCAGAAGGGGTAAAACAGGCTGCTCCCCCCTCACCACCAGAACAATTTAACCCATTTGGCTGATGGGGCTGGGTGACAGCCTATCCCCTGAAGGTTGTTTCTTTACCCCTCTTCTTACCACAAAGGTGTTGGTAATGATTGAGGGTGTGTCTGGAGGTTGTGGTAGCGGGAGCCATCTCCAGTGGGGTGTTTGCACCCTCCGACCTTACCATTAGGTATTCCCCTTTTTACCAAGGTTGTTTAATACTAGCAAGTCAATACCAAGCAGAATTAAATTGTTTAAATCAATCTTAGAATTAAAATTGCCACTCTGACCTTCCCCACATCCCCAGTGAAGACAAGACCACCCCTAACAGGTTTGGGCATGCCAAACCAAATTTATTTAGTGGGATCACCCCCCCCCCTGGCCTTGATTGCGCCCTCAGCATCACACAAAGCATCACCAAAATGAGGTAAAGTATTCCAAAAAAAATTTTGTAAAAATTTGATACCCTTTTTGGGTGGTCAGGTAGAATCAAATCAACATTGGTACAGTTTAATGTGTCAATCCACTGGGAAACAAGTGTGATTGGGCCAACTAAGTTCATACGCAATTTCCATATTCCCCAACATACCTCTTAAAGACAACATGCCCCCAAAGGTGCTGTTGTCAGTCTATTTTCCCTTTGTTTGATAAACCAAAAGCTTGTTAAAGCTAAAGAAATTTTTAATTATTCTTGTTGTAAAAATATTGTAATACCCTTTGATTTTCATGTATCCTGGTTTGCATAATGACTGGGTTATATGGCCATTATAACAATGCTGTCGCCTTCCCTGTTAGAATGGGGATACCAGTTGTTATGATTTTTTATTAGCCTGCTAATTACCTGGTATCTCAGGGGAAAAAAATTCCTAAGGGGAAGTGTTTGGGAAAAATTGGTTTACCCAACTTTTTGGGGGAACTACATTCAGGTTTTTGTATTTATCAGGTCATATCCATGGGGATCAATTCGGATGAATACCTAATATCTCATCAGGGGAGCGGCTGATGAAATAAGGGCATCTGATAGTAATTAACTATCAGGGTAGATTGGGATTGGTCAGGTTTCATCACCAACTTATTGGGGGTTTTTAAAGAGTTGCAAGGCGAGTGATGCAGCCTGCAACTAGCGAAATTTATTGGTTAGTGAAGTGACCGCCATAATGGGTAAAAAGTCCCATTATCTAAGCAGGTTTGAAATGGATGATTCACTTGGGTTTAAAGGAAAACGTTAATGATACATTTTTGACTCTTTCCATTTGAGGTCTCAAAGGGTGTCTAACGTCAGAATCCTGTCAGGATGGGGGAAAACCATCGCTGCCAAGATGAGGAAGGGTGATTCAAGGGGAAAGGCTGCCATTTCATCAAAAAGGTATCAACTGAGG
>JAKSZP010017830.1:0-34195 GCA_022478985.1 Massospora cicadina | reverse complement strand
AAAAGCTATATCATAAATTTAAAGCACCATCCTGTCTATTGTCCTCACACAATAGATGCTCAAAGCTGCAGTTTTCACCAAACAACAAACCAGCCATCAGGCAAAGCCCAAATCTTCAACAATTGTGATAACCCTTAGTGGAGGCACATGGTCTGCAGATCCAAGTGGATAATCCTGATGTGAAGATGGATAGAACATAGTTTAGATGTTTATAAGGAGATTGGACTATCACCTTAAGATAGATAAAACCAAGAGATAATGTAAATTTGTAGGTATTATCTGATTTCAGGGAAAATCCAAGTGAATTCTCATACTCAATGTTTTAATTTCTGAATTTTAAATTACTTGGATTATAACAATATTTATTTTCATATCACTAAATCATTTTGTCATTTAAGCATATTTAGCTATGAAAGGGAGCATAGCAGTTGAATCCCAAGGTCAAATCTTTCACCATCAATAGGGAGATTTGACATATTTTTACGTTAGTTACTACAAGTTGGCTGCACAATTAGTATGATTGTATTATTTTCAGTGGTATGAGTAGAAATTTTACAAAATTTATTGGCATCTTATGCTATTTTATATTTATTTAGCAAACAAAAAGGTTAATATAACTATATCTGACAACTTTTATAAAGTAAATATGTCATCACTTTTCAGTATATAAATTAAGACTACAAATTAAGAGCTTATATAAAATTAGCAATTAATTTCCAGTAAAGCTAAGCTTTAATTTGTCTGTATAACTATTTGCTTTTAGAAAAAAATTTATAGCTTGATTCTATATAAATACCTTTTATGAGTAAGTATGTATAAATATAAGCAACTTCTAAGACTAAAAGAGCTCATTTTAGAAAAGTAGTTCTTAATTAAGGCTAATATAGTTAAGAAATCAAGATCCATTAAGATTATTTCATCTAAATTAACAAAGTGCTCCTTTAAATTCTTTTTCACAGGTAAAATTAATAAATAAAGGGTATTAACTGAACTGTTAAGCTCAATAATGATTAGTATTAAAACTAAAATTTAGCTAGATTCTACTTTAAAAAATAAAAAAATGTAATTTTTATTAAACCTAAACATATGTCTTGATTATCTCTAAAGCGTTTCTCATTATATTTACTCTTAATAAAAATACCCTATAATACAATTACTGTAATACATATTTTAGGTTGCTAGAACCAAGGTAATATAAAAATATTAGTTTATGAAACTAATCAAATTGCATTTTCACCATCATAAATGAAAGTAGCATTGCAATTGATAATTTATTTGTCATTTTATGTTAATTATAGGTTTTAAATTGTAAATTTTAATATTTTATTATTTTATTATTTAATTGATTAAAATATATTTTTAAAAATAATATATAACATAATATCAATATTCAAGAATTTTAATATAAAGAGCAGGTCCTTCATAGGTACAAAATCACTAGTTTTGGTAGATATCAGAGATCTTATTTGTACAACCTGTTTTGTAAAGTATAATTGTGCTATTGGTGAAAGTAAGTTAGTTCAAATTTAATAAAAAGAATTAAATTATTAATCAAAATTTTAAGATAAATATAGGTCATTCCATAACAAGCTCCTATACTAGATATCATTTTCTTTTCAAGAAAAGTTTTATCCCTATCCTTGAGGGAACTTTGTACATAAAACGTGGGATGTGTCTAAATCCTTTGTATCAATGAGGTACTTCTGAATCTGAATGAGTCATTGTACTACTGCTAACCTTGGTTTAGTCAATTGATTCATTAAGGTGTTCTATATAATGCTTGGTTCCTCTTTATCTCACTAATATATAAACTTGATTAAAAATTAGGTCAAACACATATCAATTCTGTTTTAATACCTCTTAACGGTGAAAAGAAGCTTGTATAATAAAAGTGAAAAATTAGTTTTTCCTAATAAAGTCACAGATAGCTACATATTTTATGGCGTTAGGTTTTTTAAGATTCTATGTGCCTAAAGATCAATTAACTCACTAATTACCTTTTAATCCTGTGAGTATTTAAGACCACTGAAAGTGGGTTGAACCTTGCCTAAAAACAGATTCTTGAGGTAATCAACATATTATATTTATTAGAGGTACGCCAACCAGGGGATGGACATTACTAAAGCTCAAAGAGCTAAAAAACAAACAAAACAACTTAAACAGAATGATCTGCTCGCCCAAAATGAGCGGGAAAAACACAACGGAACAAGAACACAACCAACCAGGTGGGACATAATGAGTTACTCAACCCTCCATGGCAGAAGGAGAAATGGGATCAAAGTGCTCATCCTCAGTATTGGGGTCCTCCTCATAGGCAATAGCGTGGGTCAAGGCGGAGAGCAATGTTGTGGGGTGCTCAGCAACATGGGACTGAGTTGGCTGATGATTGGCTGATCAAAGAGATTACCTGAAGCAAAAATTGCACCTAGGTACTGGGAAAAGCAGTTTTCCACATGAAGGCGGATGGAAGGAAGCTGGGATAATACTGTGATGGAGGCTTGGGTGACTTTTAGCTTAGCCTGCAAAGCAATAACAACTTTCTGGATGGCGTCATTTGCTTGTTTTTGGAGGTTTAGGATGTCACATTTGGCCTGTGGGGCTATGGTCAGAGCAATATTGTAAGGAGGGAGAACCTTTACAAGTATTGCTACTGACATATTGGTCAACTCACAAAGGGTGCTACTATCTGGGTGATTGGCTGCAGAAATAGTGAGCTGGTGTTCAGAGTGGAACACAAGGGCTTTCAGTTGCGGGCATAACGCCGAGGGGTCTGAATGGGAAGCTGTACCTGGATGAATTCTTCAATTTAGGTTTCCAATTCTTCAATTATATTGCACATTTCATCAGCTTCATCCAATGCAGACCATGGGTTCAAGTCAAAATTGAAATCAGGGTTAATGGGTTGATAGGTTGTGGCTGGCAATTGAAGAATAACATGGGAACAAACTGTTGTCCAAGCCAATTACTGATTAGTTGAGGTGCAGGTGGCACTGGACTGAGGAGGGAGCTGATTGGCCGCTGCAGGCACCATAATGGCCGCATGCTTTGGGGGAGGGGAGGAAGGATTGTACCCCATACCAGAAAGGCAGTGGGGTGTGTGGCCAATTGGGGGCCAGATGGAGACAACACAGGTCTGGTGAAAGCTTCAAGAGAGGGGCGCTTATGCTTTGAGTGATCCAACTCAAAGCAGGATGGACAGATGGTCTTCCCTCCCATGATGTGGGCCCAGAATGGGTGGTTGGGGCAGAGGGAATGGAGGCGCAGGGGGAATTGACAAAGCAATTTTATTGAAATTTGGGCTAATTGTGGCAGATGCCTGAGGTCAGTGAGGCGAGCAGCCCCATTAGGGACCACAAACAGAAAAATAGTATTGGTTCTGTACGCAGCCAAACCTTCCATCAACTCCTTATGGAGCACAATGGGAGAAGGTGAGTGGGAAACCCCACCAACTGAACCATCATAGTAGTGTTGGTGGGGATCTGGGTGCACGTTGTGGGTATAGGGTGCCCTGGAAAACCTGGGGAATGGCGGCCTCAGTGGCGGCATCAGCTTCACAAGTGAAGCCTAAATCAAAAATCCCCTTATAGGGGTCCTCAACAGATTTTAAATTACCTTAAAAACCTAAAATTCTCAAGACCACCAAATATAGAAAATTAAGCTTCCAAGTTATAAAATTATAGTTTATTAAGTTGAAAAGTTAATCATCTTAAATAAAAAGCCATAATGAAACAAAATTACATATTTCAGCTAAATAATTTCACTTTTCTAAAAAAATTCATATCTACAGCTTTTAAGGCCTCAAACAAAGATCTTTACTTAATATTTCTATATAATTCATTTACATTGTGCTTTATCTAGTAATATGTTGAACTTTATAATATAACTTATTTATATCTAAAAATTTATTACAACCCTGTTTTATTGAAAAATTATAAAATTCACTCCCTCTGACATTATTGTCAACTTTTCATTGTGCCCATATAAGATAGGCTCAGCCAGACTTTTACTTTTTGACAGACTTAGCTTGTTCGCCTCTTTTTTCCAGGTTTAATAATGTCACAAAATCTATACTAATGAAAATTCTATAAACTGTTGGCTGGTATGCTGCTTTGTTATTCTTATTGTAATGGCTTGCCTTTTTGTATTTCTGATGAGCTAAAATAAAGGCCTCTTATGATTCATCATCCTTTACATTATAATTAGTAATAAAATACTTTCAAAGGTTCTCTCTTGCTTGTTTTTGAGGGTTAGCACAATACTTATAATGGCACCTTTATTTAGAGGCGCTCATTTATTTGTTTAATTTTAACCTGCTTTAGTTTGGTTGTTTCCTCTTGAAGGTATTGCTTACTATTCTACAAGACTCCTAATACTCATAGAAGCCAACCCAAATACGGACTCTTTCACTACTTACCTTAAACTCTTCCTGCACTAGACACTAACTTAAAGCTTAAAATTCCCAAAGATATCTTAAAAGGTACTCTTTAGTACCCAGAAGATTTTTGTATTTGTCTTACTCATACTTGAGCTTTTTTATGTTACATTTAACAGGAACTCACCATTAATTTTCTCTTGTTGTTTGATACAAACAAATCCCTTGTGCTGCCATTTTCTGTTTTAAAACCTTTGAAAACCAAGCGCTCACCCTCACCCTCTCCCAAGTACTAAGCGCATTTGTTCCCCTTGCTTAGGATAAAAATCCACCTCTATTATACTTGCAATTAATGTAATTTTTGCATTTAATTTTTTTCTTTATTGATTAATGATAGTGCTTCTACATGATTCATCATCATTAAAAGAATTTATCATCTTGTTCATTGAAAGCCGCCACTTAACTTATCTAAAAACCTGCGTGACTTTTTCCATACTATCTCAGGACAAACCTATGTTTTAAAAAATGTGAAGGTGAAACTCCAACTTTTGAGTTTTTCTCGCAGATGTATTTATCTTAGAATGCCAATGAGGTCCTAAGAACCTCCTCCAGAGTCATTGGTCGTATTGTGACCTATCATGATAAGATTGTTGCCATCATAGACTTCTATAAAATGGTCCTCATGTTTCCTCGTTTTCTATCAAATGCATTGGGCATGACTATAAGTGTGTTTGTTGGTGGTAAGGGACTGGAATTCAACCTAGGTGAAGGGTAGCACACCATCTTCTCTGAAGCGTTGCATTCCATTGGTATACCTTTCTTATGCACTCAAAAATTTGAAAGGATTAATGATTCCCTTTGTTTTTTAAGTAATTCATGTTACTATCTCTTGGGCCGCTCTGCTGTCAGGTTTATAATATAGTGCCAAACTCCAATTTAGTAAGCGCATATATATTTGAGAAACTCTTAACTATCATGACTAAAACCTTTTTTTGCTATATACTATTAAACTTTGAGTAATTGACGTCCATAAAATAATTGTAGAAAGAAGTTGAATGTGACTCCACAAAGAGCTTATCTGTCCTCATGTGAGTTGCAGCAACAATGGTTTTCTTCTTCAAGAATCTCAAGAAGAAGAGAAACCACATTTAATAAATTATGCGACAATATACAGGGTCTTTAAGATTTCACTTTTCTGGATTTTTTGTTGGCATCCTTGTAATTATCTCTATATGGAACTCATGGATAGTATTTCTTTATCCAGATCATTTTAAAGAAACCTTATTTTTATTATTACTATCTGTTATTGACTACTTTTACCTCTTTTTGTCAAACCTATCAAATTATGTAGTTAATTAACACCTGTGCTAACCTAAAACTTCATCCAATATTTGGTGGAGGATCATAACTTTTCTTTAAGTCCAGGATAACAAGTAATGAGTGGTTAATCTCAAACAATGTACTATAAAGTGAAAGCCCCCATTCCTCCAAATTGAGTAACAGAAGGTTTTTTTTGGAGAGTTTCAAAATCACACAATCACCTGTTATACCCTGTAAATTTGCGTGGGATGGTGTCATATTTTGTCATCTGCCAAAATTTGCACAAAAAGCTATGGCTGCTAAATTAACATAAAAAACTGTCAAAAATCCTTTTTTGATAAAAGCTATATGCCATCACAAACTATGTGTCCTTCTATTCATAAAAATGGCATTTTAACTAATAAATCTACCTCAACGTCTTTTTTTAGTACTAGATGGTCCCCTACCTCAACATATTAATGAACCACTGTCCTGGCAAAAGTATTACAGAATATGAAGACATATGCGATATATCTAAGTCATGATGTCATCCTCCCAGCCAAGTTTTGAGTTTAAATTCACGGTTCACTTGTGAAATAATTATAATAATCTTTTCATATACCCGCTGTCATTGAAGGAAGAGATAGTTAAGGATGTTTGGGAAAATAAATGCTAAATTAAACAAAAAAATCTATTTGAAGTCATCTTTAATTTGTTCCACTATGTTGTTTATTAGAATTAATGTGGCCACACCAAGTTTTGTATTATATACAATCTAAACAACAAAACAGTACTATACCAATACACATTTACTTTAGGATGACAAAATATCAACTATATTGAGAAGGCCAGATAGTGCAGCAAGTAGATTGTATAAATTTTAATAAAAACTTCTAAAAAAATTATATGATGGCATATTGATTTACGCACTTTTAAAGGAATTAAATTTATTCTAGATCATGTTTCTTATTTCAAGACGACCCCACTTTTATATTGTTCATTTATGCGGTTCTAAGAAACCTTATGGGATCTTGCACATTATCTTTCCTTATGACATCTTTTATGTTACAAGATTGAAGTATCACATCAAACCTGGTAGCTGTTTTAAAAACTTATAGCTGAGGTTAATATAGCTATTAAGTGATTAGATTTGAGCTCATATTGACTTGAGTTTCATTCCTATTTATCTCTATTTTTACTTAGAAACACATTATTGATCCTGCTAAAGAAGTGGTTCTATAATATTGTTCAACCTCAACTAATTTTTACTTAATTTAGTATTTTGAGACCTATTTCTTTCATAAAATATCCTCACGATGTCATAATTAGTCTCCTCTTACTAAAAAGCTTCAGACAAGAACTATGCTGTTTATCTAGTGTGACGCATCTTTAGATGTATTAAGATTAATTTTTTTCTAAACTTGGTCCTAGCACTCACAAATCTTACACGTCCTTTAATTTTTGCCATTGACACTTCAAACTTTGATCTATGTGCAGCATTGTTGTAGGAGGATTAGGAAAGAGTAGATTGCTATAAAACACCTATTAAGAATGTTTATAGCCTTATTAAACTATGTAGACTACAGCATTGAGCCTCTAAAACGTGTGATAATCTGTAAACAATTGGTATCATCTTTTACACGGGTCCAAATGGAATTTCACTGTCTGAAATGACTATATTTTTTTTGAAATACTGATTGATAAAGTCCATATCCTTTTTGAATTCTGATAACAAATATTTCTACTAATCTTTTTCAATTGTGATTTTGTGAATATAATTAACAAATTTCTCCCCAAGCATTTTTACTAAAAATCAAGCTTTCTCACCTGCACCCACTTTATTTGATACCCACAACACCCATGTGTTAATATAGCTAGAAAATCTGATATAAAGTACCCATAAATCTTCAAAGCATTTCTTTTTAAAAACTTAAAATAGGATAACTTGGTACCTTTGCACAGGTATGTTTAGCTCAACCAGTATTTAATGAGTATCCAAAGCTTTAAAAAGAATGCAAAATAACGGTGAACTAAATGATTAATGTTATACGATTCCTGATGGATTCCTTAATTTCTAAAAGAAAAAGATGGATCTTATTAGTACTTCTCAAGGAGGAGCTTTAGGAAGCACATACTTATTCTGCTGCCGGACACTCAGGCAAAAATTAGGTTACAGTATTAATCTGGTTCTATATTTGGAAGGGCTTAACTTCAAATAAATTCCTTCACCATTTCTTTCCTCACTTACAACCATTCCAACCCCAACCTCAAAAAGGCTACCAGCCCTTTTCTATCAATTTTTGCTGCTTTTGCCACTATACGTCTTTTTTAAAAGCCTTTGTTGTAGAACTCACATCTTCAAGGCTATGATGCAGAGATTATTGTCATGGAGCTAGCTGATAATAAGATTGCACTGAACTCTGGATGAGTTATTACTAGATCCAAAGCCATAACACCGTTAATACAGCTATCTACAATGCTTAATAGAAAGCTTTTGGGATATTGGCAATACTTTTAGGTAATAAAATTTGGACAACATAACTATAAATTAGCACCGCAAAATTGTACTTTCAAAGAAAAATGAAAATCAATTTTTTTAATGAATAAAAAAGAGGATATAAATGCAGTGACAGCAGAAGCTGCTGTGGAATGCTTCCTTATATATGTAGTTTATACAAAGGGGTGTATATTGAAGCCACTGATCCTCAATGCAGAGGAAGATCTGAAAATCAAACACACTATTGAAATACTAATAAATAAATATTAAGACATGCGGACAGATCACTCACCTTCATTTTAAGCTACTATCAATTTGTTTACTAGATCCTTTTGAGGCCTAATAGCAACCTGGAAGGTGATCAGCCTGTGCCACTTGGCGTGCCGATGGTTAGGGATTGCAGAGCTATCCCACTTTAATCTAATGGATTCAAGATGCCCAACCTGATTGGGACAGGCTTGCCATACCAGCGCCTAAGTCAGAATGTGAGAAAGCAACTTTCAGACATGGAATCACATCACATGATTTTTAATGTTCAATCCCAGCTCTGAGCCTTCGAGGTAATTAATCTCTTCTTCCATGAGATATGACGTCAAGGGACAAGAAACCTGCCTGATGGAGCAAACTCTGTCCTCCAACACATCCGTTCACTGCACCTGAATCCTTTTCATCAACTCCTTGGTGGTGGGCTGATTTGGAAGGGGAAAACCTTCAAGGTAGGCTGTCACCCACCTCTCATCCACAACATTAGCTAAATATAGGCCTTATTAATAAGGGGGGCAGCTACATTCTTGGGTCCCTTCTTAGTACTGTGGGGAATTTTTCTTGCCCAGGTTCAGGGGTTATTTCACAGGACTTACATTATCCTTTCCTATTGTACATTTGGAACTCCATTTCCTGGAATGTGGACAAGCGCATAAATTTTTTGGGCTTATAAAGCTTGATGGCCAGTATAGCTGCAAACTTATGGGGGGGCCAGGCAGCTGTAGAGTGAGCTTCATGTAATTTTTCCACAAGCGCCTTACAATTGGCGCAATCACTAGCACAAATCCATTAATTTTCTAAAATATGGAAAACTCTTCCAGAAAACCTAATAATTGACCAAGTGGCGGGATTTCTTTGAGTCCAAGAGGGCTTCAACATTGAACTTCCAAGAGTCCTCTACAACTATTAGCTCTGGCTCAGAAGGTGTCTCACCCTTGAAAGGAGACAGCTGAGATGCTTTAAAATTATTCTACATTCAATAAAAAAGCAGCGTTAGGTGGAAAGCCCCATTTCCCAGATCTGCCTCCACCACATGTGGCACTGAACGTTTACTTGCAGATTTTCAGGAAGGAACCTTTAATGTGCAAGTGGTGTACATCTAACATGATCAGGGAGTCCACTTTGTACTCAGAGGTGGGAAATTGCTTGCATTCAGTAAACTTCTTGTAGTCACTAATGGCCTTTGACACATGATTAAAAGTCAGAGTTTAAGTAATTTAATCTGCTGCAGGCGTTACTTAGTAGCAGGTTTGTCAGGCAGACGGCAAGTAGAAAATAGACTGGCCTACCAGCCTGGATGCCGGAGCATCCAAGTGGCAAACCAGAATTCCAGGGGCACTGCTTCTGGTATGACGGATATGGAACTGGAAGGGAACTTGAATCTCAACAGATGAAAATGAAAATTTTTTGGGAGGGTGTTTTTATTGGAAAATTTAAGGGAAGAGAATCAACCAACAATTTTCTCAGTGCAATGCGCCCAATTAAATAGTTGTCAATTTTGGGGAAAATAAGCCAGGATTGGGTTCCGCAAGTTTGACCTAAGTGGTGAACTATTTGGGAATGGGCGGGTTAGTTCCCTGGGGACTGACATTGCAAAATTTGGTGACAAGCCAAGTCTCAGTCAGATTGACCTAAGTGGTGAACTATTTGGAAAGAATGGGTTAGTTTCCTGGGGACTGACATCGCTAGGTTTGGCAGCAGGCCAAGTTACAATCAGTTCAACCTAAGAGGTGAACTATTTGGGAATAGGGGGTTAGTTCCCTGGGGGACTGACATCACAAAGTTTGGTGACAAGCCAAGTTGCGGTCAGTGATATTGCATCAGGCGCAACGCCCAATTTTCTGGCAGGAAGCTGCCAATCGAGGGTGATGCCTGATGGATTTTGGAGGGGGGGAAGATTTTCAATCATCATATAAACCAAATTGCAACCATCAGGCGTTCTGGATGATAGATCAGCCTTCATACCTCCTTGACTATTTGAAATCTGAGTATCCAGCTGATTGCCACTCAAATTAGTTGCGATTAGTTCCATTTCAGTGATCTCAGCGCAGATTTTACTAATTCCTCATAACAGTTCTGCCAAGGAGAGTGCAAGTACTGGAAGCGGGATCTGAAGCTGAAGGGCTATTTTCCAGCACTCGTCTACCATGTGAGCGAGATCGCCCTGAGTAACGAGGGGTATGGCCATCCTCTTTGGTACTTTCTTGCTCAGTAACAGAAAGATGGCCCAATCAACGCCCAGAGGACGTTCCTTAGAACTTACATTACCCTTTTTTTTTGAAAAGAAGAGCCTCATCGCTGGGAAACTGTACAAGAGCCATCTTCTTGTGCGCCTTGGGTGACCTGATTGCCATTACTGATGCTGGTTTTTTTGGGGGAACGGGAGAGTCTCGGGGTGGTATATGTGGAATGTTTCATCCAGGTTCATGCAATTCGTGCAATCATGTGACTTTCCCCGACTGTTCTTATAGGCCAGATATTTTTCCAAGCCATAAGATATTGGATGGAAACACGCGATTTCTGGGATGCCAGGATAACTTCGACCTTGGCCTCTTCCCCATTTTTGACAATAGTCAGTTTCAGTTCCATAGGGATTGCACCTTTGAAGGGCGACAGCTGGGAAACTACTGGGCTTTGGAGGACAAACTCATTGCAAGTTGAGATGTCAGACTCAACTTACATGGGCAAGGTAGCTGTGGCAACTATGGGGTACAGGTTTGGAGTTTTGAGTGGGATGGGGCTAATATGGGCAGGGATAATCTTCTTTACAACTTGATTTAGTTGGAAAGGAGGGAACATTGCTGAACCAGTATCTGCGAGAAAGGTGGAAATGGTAGAGATTGATGGTTGGTCAATTATGTCAGGCAGACGGCAAGTAAAAATTAGACTGGCCTATCAGCCTGGATGCCGGAGCATTCAAGTGGCAAACCAGAATGCCAGGGGCACTGCTGCTGGTATGACGGATATGGAACTGGAAGGGAACTTAAATCTCAACAGATGAAAACGAAAATTTTTGGGGAGGGTGTTTTTATTGGAAAATTTAAGGGAAGAGAATCGACCAACAATTTTCTAAATGTGATGCGCCCAATTAAATAGTCGTCAATTTTGGGGAAAATAAGCTGGGATCAGGTTCCGCAAGTTCAACCTAAGTGGTGAACTATTCAGGAATGGGCGGGTTAGTTCCCTGGGGACTGACATTGCAAAATTCAGTGACAAGCCGAGTTTCAGTCAGACTGACCTAAGTGGTGAACTATTTGTAAATGGGTGGGTTAGTTCCCTGGGGACTGACATCGCTAAGTTTGGTGGCAGGCCGAGTTGTGATCAGTTCAACCTAAGAGATGAACTATTTGGGAATAGGGAGTTATTTCCCTGGGGGATTGACATCACAAAATTTGGTGACAAGCCAAGTTGCGGTCAGTGATATTGCATCAGGCGCAACGCCCGATTTTCTGGCAGGAATCTGCCCATTGGGGGTAATGCCTGATAGATTTGGGAGGGGAGAAGATTTTGGATCATCAAGTAAACTGAATTGTAACTGTTGGGCATTCCAGCCAATAGATCAGCCTTCATACCTCTTTGACCATTTGAAATCCGAGTATCCAGCTAATTGCCACTCAAATTAGTTGCGATCAGTTCCATTTTAGCGTTCTCAGTGCAGATTTTACTAATTTTTCATAACAGTTCTGCTGAGGAGATTCAAGTACCAGAAGTGGGATCTGAAGCTGAAGGGCTATTTTCCAGCACTTGTCTACCACGCGAGCGAGATCGCCCTGAGTAATGAGGGGTATGGCCATCCTCTTTGGTACTTTCTTGCTCAGGAACAGAAAGATGGCCTGATCAACACCCAAAGGATGTTCCTCGGGACTTACAAGGTTCCTCTGAATAAAATCAAGGACTAACTTGGAATTAGGGGTTGTACTCTAGGGTGGCTTTGTAAGGGAAAACCCCAGTAGATGATTGGGTTACATTATTAAAGGTGAACTGCGCCAAGGGAAGATAAGCATCTCAAGAGTTCTGAGCAACAGAGGCATAGCAGCGGAGGTACTGCTCTAGGATCTGGTTAACTCTTTCCATTTTCCCGTGGGACTGTATAAGATATGTCTTATAGTGACGTGGCTTGATCTTGAAAATTGATAGCAACTTATTTCAGAAATGGGCATAAAACTGGGGCTCAATACTACCACTCCCAGGGGTAGACCAAACATAACAGTTACATGGGCATAAAGGAGCCCGACCATCTCCTCTGAAGAATTTTCTGAATGTCATGTAATGAATAATATACTTGTAAACCAGTCTACTATTACTTTATATCATCAAACCTGTTGGAACTAGGGAATTCAACAATAAAAAACCCATAAATAGGTCCACAGCCCTTCTGCTTGTTGCAATGGATGTATCAGACTACACTTACCTCACTTTCCTATTTTGCCCGAGCACAGGACACAAAACTTGATACCCTGGTGGATATGTGAGTTACAAGCAATTTGAATGACCATTTTACCAGATTGAGACATTTTTTGTTACCTGGTTGCTCCACTGCTGAGGATTATGGGTGTTCATGTATTACGGCATTGCGTGGCTGGGTAGGTACCCACACTTGGTTTCAGAACAAAATCAGACCAAATTTCAGAGTGTAGTGGGTTAATTTATGGGATAAGGAACCATTTGCTTAGACAATTACGTTACCTTACAGCAAAATGTTTGATCAGTCAATACATGTGAAACCAAGGGGTACATTGGAAGCCCAATTTGCTTCCAAAAACTGGTAGAGGAGAAATGGCTAACACCTGAGAAGGTGGAATAAAGGTGGTCAGTTCTTGGTACTCCTCATTGGTAAGATTGATGGGAGATTGCGACTCACCATATCTGGAAGGGCATTTAGAACGCCCTTAACAAACTCATAATTGATATTAAAAATCAGAGATTGCAATAGATCCATACCCAATAATGTGCTGATTCTGCATAATTATAATATACACAAGGGCCTGGTAATCCATTCTGATGACTACTACTTGTTGTTCCCCTTGGAGAAGATACCACAATGTGTAAGTGACCACGCCACTGCAGCAAGCTCTTTATTATAGATTAGCTCATGATTGTTCTAAAGAAGAGAACTTGAAAGAGAAATTTGTGACTGGGTGCTATACCCCATCATAGTCCTGTAGTAACACAGCTCCTAAGGCAGCACAGATGCATCACATTTCAAAAATAAAGTGCTTAGATATATCGGAATACTAAGAATCAGAGTGTAAAAAATATCTTCTTAATGGCATCAAAAGCTTGTTAATAAGCATCTGTCCATTTTAAGGCTACATTATTTCCTTTCAGGGGGTGAAGGAGTGCCTCCAATTGCAATAGCGCGGGAGAAATCTTTTGAAAAAAATTATTGCACTAATAAAGCTGCGCTGTTGTTTTTGTTCTGTGGGAATAAACCATGAGAGGTTAGCCTCCAATTTTACAGGGAGGTATGGCATACCAATCTTTAAGAACCAGATACTTAGGAAAGCTACCTCCTTTTTAAAGAACTAACATTTTTAGACTTAACATACAAATCCGCTTTCTGAAGATCTGCCATCACAGCTAACAGATTTATCACATGTTAATCATGATTAGCAAATGCATGGGGTGAAATCAATATAAGATAATGAACAGGTAAAGCAGAGATCTTCAAGGCGTCATCAATATATGTTGAAAGCTTTCAGGTGCATTTTGAGACCAAAAGGACTCGCTTTTAATTGTAATTCACCCTTTTAGAACGAATTGATTTAAGTCACTATTGTCCTCTACTACCCTTATTTAATTAAATATGTTTAAAGGGCTGAGCTTAGAAAAGCATGGGATTTTCCTAATAGCTTAACTGATTGTTTTCTACAAGGGCAGATGATAAGAATCATGTACAGATATGTTTTATAATTTTGGTGGTATCTCAGATACGCTTAAGGGGGCTTGCACAGGGTTCAGCCCACTGAGCAAAAGGACTGACAATATGATGATTGTCATCCTCAAAACAAAGTAATAAACTTTAATAAAGATGGAGCAAATTCCCCAAAAACACTCTTTTATTTAGTAGAATAAATACAGCTGATCCTTGCTGTTCCGCACATTTTAAACTAAAAACAATATTATTCTTCCAATTGTCTCATCTCACTTATATCTCAGTGACTTTAGATGATACCATTTCCTCAGCTTAGCTATTCAGTTCCACCGTATCTCATTGGTTCCAGCAATTATTCATTTGTTAAATTCATGATTGCCTAGTTTTAGGTGATTTAGCAACTATTCAATGTACATCAACATCTCCTAATTGCCTCATTTGGAAGCAATCCAATAATAATCCGTTCTAACCCAATATTGCCTCATCTAAAGGCGCTCAAATAATCGTAACTCATATCATGATTGGTGGATTCTACACATTCTGCCGTAACAACTTAGGACTTATTGTCCAGTCATATCAGAATCACAACATTACCCCCTTGACTGGGTGATAAGTCTCCTATTGGTTATAAGCCCAAAGGAACTTTGCATGCACTCAGATGATTATCTGACTGCTCTCAGAGTCCTTGATGGTGTATGCATCAACACCCATCTTCTCAATTATCCTGAATGGACTAATCCAGATGTTGGCTAACTTGTGTTTTTGCCCAAACCTATGATGGTCATGGAACAAAACCATGTCCACATCTTTAAACTGAGCTAAGCCACTACGCCACACAGGATTGCCAGACTGATATTAATCTTCTTTGCTAAATTGCATGAGTACACTTCAGTTTTTAGCTTGATCACGTGTCCGCTAGGTTAGTCAAATAACTTTGGGGATCCATTCCCCAGGTATATTCTGCACAAGAATAAAGCAGCGCCAGCAGAGCAGGGTGTCATCCTTAGAATAATTGAAAGGGGATTTTCCTCCTGGAAGAATGATAGGTAATGTTGTATGCAAAAAAGCAGTGAAAAGGAGGGAACTCCAATAAGAAGGACGACCCATCACCATTTTCCGGAGTATTTTCACCAAAGTTCCGTTATCTCGCTCAACCATCCCATCGGATTCTGGGTGATATGAGGTCATCAGAGCCCCGAAGATAGCCATCAATTCTTTAATCTTAGGTAAAATGTGGGAGGTGAATTTTGTTTTGTTATCAATACTGATTAACTGAGGATAGTTGCGTTACTGAATTATACATTTTATCATTAACTTAGTCATCATGATAGCCCACAAATGACATATTGACCATGCCTCAACCCACCCAGTCAAGTGGTCAATCGCCACCAGAATATACTTGGACTGTTTTGATCCAGTTAGTAGAGGGCCCACAACATTGATAGGAACTATATGCCAAGAAAAGTGGGGTTTCACTAGCCAGTAGGAAGTCTTCTGATGGAACAGCTTTTTACTTGGCACTGGCAGCAGCAGGAAATGGTTATAAGCATTTAAAATGCATGCTTTCTCAGTAGTACCAAGTTCATAACAATTCCAGGGCTTTGCATACTCCACCATGTCCAACTTCTTGGTGCACACTCATAATAATGTTGTGTCAGGCGGAAGGCCTTGGGATGTTTACATAGTGTCACCCATCCGCTTGTACAACTCGCCATTTTTCTGGGACGTATTGGCCCTTATTCCATCCAATACTTTAATGACTTGAGGCGGTTCATCATTGTAAATTCTGCTAAGAATCTTGTCAAACATTATGTCACTCAGATCTGCCGTAACTAGGGGGTCATGAATATTGAAAAACAACCTGCATTCTGGTGTTTGGCTCCCAGTTGGTATATAATCTCAAAATTGTAAGCCTGCAGTTTAAGGGCCTTCAGGCTAGACGACCCTCAGGCTCTTTAAGGTTCTGAAACCAGCGTGACAAGGCATGATCCATTATGACTTTAAACTTATGCCATACAAATATACTCTGAATTTCTTAAAAGCGTAGAGCACCACTAAGCACTCCTGCTTAGTCTCACTATAGTTGCGTTTATGGCTATTCATACTTCAACTGCGCTACGTCACTAGGTGCTCCTCCTTCATCATATTTTTAGACAGAACTTCCCCAACAGTGGAAAGGGACGCATCCGTCTGTACAATAAATTCCTTTTTGAAGTTTGTGTAGCATAACACTGGCGCATTTATTAATGCCATCAAAAGTATATCAAGGAGCGTTGAAGGCATTCTGTCAGTTCAAATGTGACATCCTTTTTTTAGTAACTCAAACAGTGACCTCCATTACAACTAAAGTTGGGTATAAAGCGGCGTGTAGTAGCTAACCATCCCAAAACATACTTGTATATCTCACTTACTGTTTGGTGCAGTTATCTTCCGGATAGTCTCCACCTTGGCTGGTTTGGGCACATCCCTGTCACAACTACCACAATCCTGAGATACTTCAGCTGATCCATAAAAATGGCATTTCTGGGGATTGATTTTAAGGATGGCCTCAGTCAACCGGCGGAATACCTCCTTCAAATGGGTAAGATGCTCAGAAAAAGTGTGGGAGAATACGTTGATTTTGTCATGGTATACAAGAACGCACAAAGGCTTTAAGTTGCCAAGGATAGTGTCCATCGCCTGTTGTAATGTTGCTGTAACATTAAACAACTTTTGCGGCATACAGTCAGTTGAAAAAGCCATTTTGGATATGATAATGGCGCATTTCTCCTATTCTGCTGCGGGTAACTTGATCCGCCAATATATAGATATTAAATCCATCGCGGAGAAGTAACAATCTTCTCCTAATTGGTCCAAAGCATAATCGATCTGTGGCAAGGAATATGAGTCCTTTTTTGTAATGCTGTTGAGCTTCCAGTAGTCTTTCAATTCCCAGTTGGAACCATCCTTATTTTTGACAATTAGGATGGGGAATCCCATGGACTCTTCAATGTCTCAAGTGCATTCCTTGCTCCAGAAGCTTATTGATTTCCCCAATGATGACATCATCTGCTTCTCTAGATCGGCAATTGGATGAGACCTGATGGGAGGAAGATTGCTTGTGTCCAGTCGCTGTACAATTACCTGCGTGCACCCTAAATCATGGTCATTGATGGCAAAGATTTCTTTATATTTGTAAAATAAAGTGATAGGCTGATCTTTCTGACTTTCCAATAACCCCATTAAGCTTCTACATGGTACCACCATCATTACGCCAAGCTGCTATTTGACAGGAAGACCAAATTCATCAAGCAACCTGAACTCTTAAACCTGTAGGACCTCCTCAACCAAGGTCAAATGTAAATATACCACTATTTGATGTCAGAAGATTTGCACTGGTTTGTTCTGAAGATTTGCAAACAAGACCTAGATCTCCCAGGTCCCAGGAGTATAATACCTGGAGCTACTGGGGCTCCAGCTGCAATTGCTGATAGGGTCCAATGACCTCCCCATAAAGACCAGTAGGCACTTCCACCTCTAACTCAGTGTTTATGATTACTTGGTGTCCAGAGGGGATGAATATAGGGCCAGCGGCTCTAAGAAGTATCCCTTGATATTCATATATTTGCTGGGGAAGTTCCTGGGTCCTACTCTTAAGTTGATGGTAGCAAACTGGAATTTCCCCATCACTATAGGCAAAGTTGATATGTCACATGTACACCGAGTCCTTTGGCACTCCGCTGGAGGTAAAATAAATTGGGATCCGTTGACCCAAAATTTTGAAGGCCTTCTCCATTATATCAATGACAGCATCATAGTGTCACATAAATGTGGTTCCAATCAGCAGGTCGTAATGGCTATTAGATAACACTACCACCGGAGCTACAACAAAATTTGATCCAAACTGCAAGGGGAGCGCCTTGTAAGCTCCCTCAGTGGCTGTGCTTTCCATGCCAGTAGTCCCATACACCATGCGATTTTCCACATTAGGTTCTAATGTCAACTTCACCACCAACTTAGTGGAAACTATGTTAACTGAAGCGCCCATATTTATTATAGTGCAAACTCAGGTTTTTGCTACAACAATGTCACAGTAGGTACACTCCAAGTAAGATGAATGTTAACTATTTACTACAATGACATTAAAAGGATCACATTTGCCAAGGAAGCTCATTAATACCCTCACCAACTTTAGGGTACCCTTTAGACATAGCGTCCAATGTGAAGGCGACGTCCAGTCCTTATAGAGAAAGCACATCTGCAGATTGTTCCAGTTTTCTGAAGAACTTTGTTCAAACATTTGTCATGCATATGGCATTGGGTGCCCTGGAGATTTATCGTCTATTGTGTCTGTTGGAATTTGAGATACCGAAGAAATTGAATTTCCCACTTCCATATTGCCATGATGAATTGGTTCCCAAACCTAACCAAGCAAAACTGACTTCAGGTTCCTCCTCCCCTATTCCTGAGTCACGTGGGGTGGCGTTTCCACCAATTATGTCAGGTTGGCGGCAAATCCCTTTGAGAATGCCCATGAGGCGGACAATATGGAAGATCAGGAAAGATTCCGAACAGATGGGGCCCCAATGATCCCTGAGGCACCAAGTCCCTACTCACCCTATAAATATCAACTCCTTTTGATTTAATAATGCATTCAGTATTCTAACTCAATTTTCTGTTTCCTTCTTGGCAAAATTCCAAATTTCCAGCTTCGAGCCACCTTCAAACCTTGGTGATAGTCAAAAGAACTGTAGTGCAGACAGAACGTGGTTCTCACTATAAGGGGCTCTGAGCTGTCCTAAGTGAAAACGTCTATCACAAACAATAAAAAATACTAGCAGAACTTAAGACCAATTGGCCGGTCAGTTGAGAAGCATTGCTTAATGGGTTATCACCTCACATGATGCAGCACTACCCTAGCAGCTTGAGAGATTATAAATTTCAGGCCACATTCCAACTCTCACTGCCCTCTTTTGATGGGAGCTAATACCAACTTCATTATGAAGACCTTAATGAAGTCATCCAACAATTAATAAATAGCATCTACTCTGTGGGCGCCCGCTCCAGCTGCTCACGTGCCTATTCCATAACTTCTACAATGTGGGACCTCTATGATTCGGCCATGCTGCAGCAGTGGAACTTGCCCTGGGACCTGAACGCTACCTTTGTAATTTTGTACTTCCAGCTATCCATCACCTACTCCAGCTAGTTGGGTCACACCATCAAGAGGTCTCCCAGCAACTGGGGCTCACCCAAAACTTACACTCACAAATCATCAACTTCTATGATGCTGCCTCCTCCTTTGTGCACAACAACAGTGAAGCCATTATTGATACCTGACGATTGATCAATGAGGTCCGGGAACAAATTGTAATATTAGACAGTGGAATCTCTGGCTATCTCGAGGATCAGCTGCGTCAAAACGCCAAGCTTCTTGAGGCAATTTGAAATCTGTGTCTCCTCCAAGTCGAAGAACTGGTACAATCCCTGCAACAGCACAATCAGGAACTGGCCTCTCGTGACTACCCCTCCATGAGTGCAGGGCCAGAAGGACCTAGGGGGCCCAAAGGCCCCAAAGGGCGTCAAGGGCCAGAAAAACCAGAGGGATTCCACGGACCTCATGGGTCCCCAGGCCCCTCAGAACCTGGCGTTCCAAAGACGCATGGCGGAGGGATGTGATAACAGCCCTGGCTGCCTTGCATGATCAAATCCAAAATGTAGCGCTGGTTTGCAAACTCCAATCGAATGAAGACCCCCTTTGACCCTAGGATCTCTATTGAGGCATTGTCAGATAAAAGGTCAACTTCAGTGCCTTTACCAAGCTTACAGATGCCCATATCTCCCAGATTGAACAAACTTGTCAAAGTTTTGAGACCCATTTGACCACCCTTGAAGGCCAGCTTCACCTTCAGAGCACTAAGATCCAATCTTTAAAGGAGCAGTTTGCAAATAAAGATTCTTTTTCCACCCTCAGCCAAAATTGGGACTACATTCAGGAGGACCTAAAAGGCCTGCGGCGACGGCAAGGATCAGCGGGCTACCTGGGACTATGTGGAAACTGAGATCATGGAGCTGGTGCCCATCCCCAGCGAAAACACCCTTTCCACTCCTATTGTAACTTTAAACCTAGTTTTAAGGAAAGGTTCACCCCCAGATGGGAAAGCATCGCCTTTTTCCTATACGCCTATGAGAGTTCCATGGAAGAGACCACCGGTCAGCACAATGTGAAGTATACCCACTACTTCCTAGACAGCACCGCTCAGGAGATCATGACCCCCATTTAAAGGAGTGCAACACCTGGGAACAGGTCTGTACAGCCTTGACCCAAGAGTTTGGTAGCAATCAAACTCTGGCCAACCAAAAGCAAGCATTCATGGGCATCCAACTGAATAAAGAGGAAAACCCCATGGAGTTTGCCAAACGCTTTTATGCCCAAGCACAACCTTTGGTCACTACATATTATATTACCATGGCCGACGCTATCACTGCTGTCATATCTGACTTGGGGTCCTATACTGAGGTTCTGATGCATTCGATTAGGCAGAAGAATGGGTTTACCTGTATTTGGGAGATCAAGGAAGCACTTAATGAGATCCCTGCCTTGACTATACCCTTTAAGGCTACGTCTGCTGGCCCCTCTAACCACCCTAGGGTCCATGTGGTTGAAAACCAGAAGAATCCACAGCCTCGATGTACCTACTGTAATGGTTTAATAATAGTGCCAAGCTCTGCTGTAGACTTGCAGAGGAGGTGGGAAAAGAACCACAAGCATGAAGGATGAGGCGCTTCATGCTGACATCCCTACCCAGTCTCAAGTATCCTCCTTGAATGACCCTGGAACTGTCATACCTGAAGATGGAGTTTCAGTATCTGATGAAAATAAAGAAGTTGATACTGCTTACTCTTTTTATGATGATTCTCCCATGTTCCTCACGTTACCACCCCAATTTGGAAGTCTGGTTACCCAAGTCGCCATCTAGGTTCACAAGATTCCAGACCTCGCCATAGTTGACAGTGGCTCCCCCACAAACTTCATACCTTCCAAATTGGTGAAGCGCATCAAGATTGCTCCAGACTTGCCACACTATATGGAATATGGCACGCCAGCCCACAGTGTACCCGATCTATATTAGATTATTCCTCTCTGCCGTTACAGTTTGGGAAGCTTGCTTTAAACACCCCGCAGTTGCTCTAGATAACCCCAGTTATGACTGCTCCTAAGGACTCAGTTCCTTTAAGACTATTTGGCAGTGCTCCATTACAATGGTGGTTTCCAATCCCTACTAGGGCATTGGGTCCCTATGATCTTCGAAACTTCTTGTGACTCTAGGATGGAGGTCAAAGCCTGGTCCTGTCTACTGGAGAATGAGGACTAAATCAATCAGCACAAGTATCATGTCAGGGGCTCTCGAGTCTGGCTACCCCCCTGTTGTTGATGGACAGGAAGGCATGCTGATCTACTTGCCTAGGGCGACTACATCACCTCTAAAGTCCCAGGCCATTGCTGACACCTGGGTCCATGTCAACGTTCCCTTGGGATACTTATTGGAAATCTGAGGCCTAGACAACCCATCCACTAAGGAGGTGCTGACCTGCCCTGGGATCTTTGATCCAGCATATGCCAGATCTATATCTGTGTTGCTAGCCAACCTTACTGACAAACCCAAAGTCGTAGGTTCATGCAGTCCCACCAATTATGTCCACCTTTTACCAATAGAGGCTGTTGCTGATGTTTGAAACTCTGGGGACTTAAGGGATTTCGTCTTGGAGTCACCACCCTCAGTTAGTCTAGTCAACACCAATATTGGGAAAACATCTCTGATAAGCAGCAACATAAGGTCCAGGAATATTTGGAAGAATACTCAGACCTATTAATAACCTCAATCTATGACTTCAGAAGAATGAGCGGAGTCTTATACTACATGGAAACTGGGGATGCTCCCCCTTTTCGATCCCATCCATACCAAAAAATCAAGGTCAAAGAGGCCCAGGTGATGGTGGAACTCAGACAGCTACTCGACGCTGGACTCCTGGTACCATAATGTAGCCCTTGGGCCTCACCTCTTCTGCTGGTTTGAAAGAAGGATGGAAGACACTGGGTGGTGATGGTTTTTTGATGACTTAACTCCATCACCAAGAAGGACAGTTATCCTCTGCCCCAAATTGATAATTCCTCCGTCTGCTTACCAGTTCCTAGTACTTTTCGGCATGGACCTCGCCAGTGGATATTGGCAGGTTGAGCTCGCCCCCAAAGACCAAGCCAAGTGTGCTCTCATCACCAACGAGGGTCTATTTAAGCCCACATAGATGCCCCAAGGCCTCTGTAACGCCCTGGCCACTTTCCAGCGTGCCATGGACGGGGTCCTTGGGGACTTGAAGCTCTCATGCGTCCTCATCTACCTGGATTACATTACTGTCTTCTCGCAAACATTTAATGGACATGTAGAGCATCTCAGGGAAGTCTTTGAACAAGTTAGGAAGCCTCTGTCAAGCTCAAACCTATGAAGTGATCCTTCTTCCAATCTGAGCTAGAGTTTCTAGGACACAAAGTCTTCAAGCGTGGCATCCAACCTATACTGAACAAAGTTGACGCCATAGAGAAGATGTCAAGCCCCTAAGCTTAAGAGATATCCAGGTCTTTCTTGGCATGGTGGGCTAATATCGTCAGTTTATCCCCCAGTTTGCTGATCTAGCTGAGCCACTGTTCTACCTCCTACAGGAGAATGTGCCATTTGAGTGGCGGCCTGAACAGGAACAGGCTTTTAACGCCTTAAGTAGCTCTATATATTAAACCCATTCTAGTTCACATGTGCTTCGCCAACACTTTTTGTTGTTCACAGATGCAATTGACATCGCCATCAGGGCTATCCTAGCCCAACATGATGAAAACCAAGTCGACCATCCCATGGCCTATTTTAGTAAGACGCAAAGTAAAGCTGAGCAGTACTACAGCATTACTGAGAGGGAATGTCTAGCCATCCTACTAACCATCAAAATTTTTTCGCCTTACCTCTACGGTACCCGCTTCACTATTATTATAGAGCATTCCTCACTCTGGTGGTTTTAACAAATGAAAGACCCCGATGGTTGGCTAGCCAGGTGGGCTTTACGACTACAAAGCTATGTTTTTACCATCATACATCGCGCAGGCACAAGTCTCCAGAATGCTGATGGTCTCTCTCAGATGATGATGCTAGCAGTTTTGACCCCCAAGGAAAATAAACTATATGGCCTTATAGGTTAGTCTGAGCAATGGTAATTGGAAACTCCTAAAGTCCAGGCTAAGCTCCGCAGAATGACTCGAAACATGCAAATCAAGGATGGACTGTTCTAAAAGATTGTCAACAAGAAATGGCTCACCTATGTCTGCCCCTCCTCTTAAACTGATGTCATTCTAGAGGGCCATTCAACTGTTGGACATGGGGCAATTAATAAGACTCACGAATGACTGAATTCACTATGTTACTAGGACCAAATGGTAGAAACCATCCAAGAAGCCTTGGAGGCATGTATGACTTGCAGATCCCATGACCAAGATAACTCTCAATTTCAACACTCGGTCATTGCCCCAACTGGGCCCTTCAATGTCGTTAGCATCAATGTAGTGGGTCCCCTTCCCACGGGATTGCATGGCCATAAGTATAGTATCTTGGCGGTGGACCACTTAACCATGTGGGTCAAGGCGATTTTGGTTCCTGCTGCCACTGCCAAGGCTACCGCTCTTTTCCTTGTTCATTCCATTTTCACCCAGCATGGGTGCCCCCAGACCTTACTTTTGGACAATTGATTGAACTTTACCTCACAGGTAGTACAAGAACTAACTTCGCTATTTGGCACTACCCAGAGTTTCGCTACCCCTTACCACTTATCTATTAATGGGGTGATAGAACGCGCTAATGGAAATCTTATTTCCATCCTAAAGAAGTTGGCCGCCTTGGATCCCGCTCATTGGAACCATTATCTACCCAGCGCCTTGCTTGCCTACAGGGTGAGCTACCACCAAGTTATCAAGGTGTCCCCATTTGAAGCCCTATATGGGCGTACACCTTGGCTACCAAGTAGCATCCAGCCATTGCTCGAAGCCTTCACACCTGAGAACTCCAAATTGACTATGAGGGCTTTAGCTGATAAAATTTTCCAGCTCAAGCCCAAGCAACTCAGGGCATTATCACCACCACTGGAAGAGAGACATCCAGATTTAATCTCAGAAGACCCTCCTTACCAATTTTCAATTAGGTGACCTTGTTCTCTTTTATCACCATCGACCTGAAGGCTGACAAAATAAGCTAGACGTACTTTGGTCTGGACCTTATAAGGTCATAATAGGGTGAATTCTGAGTACTCCATAACTGACGTTAACCAAGGGACTGTAGTAGATCGGGTGCATGGTCAGTTCCTTCAGCTGTATTCCCCTCCAACAGGATCTTGAGGGGGGCATTGTCAGAATTCGAGATAGCAAACAAATCAAATTCCCCAATTCCAGATTAGCCGTGCTAAATCAGTTTGTGACCCCTAACCAAAAGAAACTGACTTCAGGATCCTCCTTCCCTATTCCTGAGTCACGTGGGGCGGCGTTTCCACCAATTTGGTCAGATGGGCGGCGAATCCCTTTAAGAATGCCCATGAGGTGGCCAATCTGGAAGATCAAGAAAGATCCTGAATGTATGGGGTCCCGACGATCCCTGAGGCACCAAGTCCACATTTAACCTATAAATATCAACACCTTTTGCTTTAATAAAGCATTTGGTATTCTAAACCAATTTTCTGTTTCCTTCTCGGCGCTTTTTCTGAATTTCCAGCTTTTAGCCACCTTTGAACCTTAAAAACAGTCAAAAGAACTTTAACGCTGACAGTGTCCTTGGCTTGTGCTTGTGTCAGTACATTTACCCCCACAACCAGCTGCAAATATAGGGATGTATCATCATACTGGGAACTTCCGCTGCATATAATTCAGTAGATTAAGGTGGGAGGATCGGGATTGTGATAGTGGATGTAAAGAGTCTCATCTCTACTCCACTCTGACTTTTCCCAGGTAGCATTGTTCCTGCTGTATGTAATGGACCCATCAATTGGGGCAGCCTCATGCCGGGTGCCTAGGGCGTCTGCTTTCGAAACAATTTTCCTCATAGGGCCTGCATCATTGAATATTGTAAGTTGGTCCACGCGGAAAGTTATACTGAAGGTGATTGGCGTAAACAGGGCCAGGTCAATAGAATGACTGCTGATGGTCAGCATAATTAGACCTAGGCGGTAGTTAGGCCATTAAAAATAAACAGGTAAGGGGCGTACGTTTAACTGCTTGTGGTAACTCGGTGGAATCTGAATTAAACAGGCGAAATTCCCTGAATAAAATGGTCCTGCTATTGTAGCGGAAGTGTTCCGCTCTGTATTGGGTGGGGGGAAGGTTATGGCTAGATGGCGCAAAAACTGAACAAGTTTAAGCTGGGATACGGCATCTTCCAACATTGGGGTTATGGCATTGTACAACTTGCGGTATGGATTCATGGTGGAGGTCATCACAATGCACAGATCAGATTCAGATAAAATACCTGCCCCAATTAACATGCGGACTTCCTTCATAAATTAATCAGAAAATTCAGTGATAGTCTCATTATGCTGAAACCCGATGGCCAAGATTTCAGCCTTCCACTGTGACAACTTTGCATTGCCCGTGAACAACTGCAACACAGTAACCTTCTCAGTACTAAATGGAACTGTTTGGAAGATAACAGGTGACTTGGTAGGCACTTCCAACATCCAAGGTAGATATTAAAAGTTTCTCTTTCCACCTTTCAGAGGCTCCCTCCATTGAAAACTCAAATTTCTTAAAGAACCCATGAATACTACATTATATTCAAACGGTTGGTGCATATCAATACATTTCTCCCGCAGAAGCTCCTCCCTCCATTTGAACACAGCATCCAAGGCAAGCTTGAGTTCATATATTCAACTGGTACAGTGTGTCAGGAAGATCCCTTATCAAATCAAGCCTGATGCGCCATGGCTGGAAACTGAGAAATTTTATTGTTTTTTGATTGATCAATGAGCCCCCTGTAGTGAGCACACAGTTAAAATTTTGGCTGTATCTTGGAGATACGCCAAAGGGGTCTTGCACAGGTTTAGCTCACTGAGTAATAGGACTGATGATATGACAATTGTCATCCTTGAAACAAAGCAATAAAATTTTTTAAAGATGGAGCAATTGCCCCAGAAAACACCTTTTTTTATTTAATATAATATATACAGTGGATCCATGCTATTCTGCTCGCGCTGAACTATTAACAATCTCCTTCTTTTAATCATCTCATCTCACTTATATCTCAGCGACTTTGGATGATACCATTTCCTCATCTTAGATATTCAGTTTTGCCATATCTCATTGTTTCTGAAAAATTCTTCATTCATTAAATTCATGATGGCCTAGTTTGAGGCGATTTAGAAACTATTCATTGTACATCAACATCTCCTAATTCTCTCATTTGGAAGCAATTCAATAACCATCCGTTCTAACCCAATATTGCCTCAACTTAAGGCGCTCAAATAATCGTAACTCATATTAAGATTGGTGGATTCTACCCATTCTGCTGTAATGACTTAGGGCTTATCGTCTATTCCTATCATAATCACAGCAATGTTTAAATGGCCATAATCCATACAAGTCCACAAAGTTACATTAACTTTTCTACAAAGGCTATAGGCGAAGCAAAGGGAGAAGTTTTCTGAAATACCCACCCCTTAAGGATTATGCCCATAACTAAACCTCAAGGGACTTATCTTCTTGTTCCATATTTGGTTACAGTGGGCAGGTGATATCAATCAAGTCCCTTTTGTAGATGGAAAGCCAGAACATAATCAGAGTGAGGTAGGAGGCCAATGGATTATTCCATATTGAAGATGTCTTTGTAATGCGACAACCTGTAAGGAAAGTTGGGTGGTAAATCAGTGAGAGAGGGAGTTCAGTGATGGAACAAAAGGTTATGGTGGGGATATTTTATCAGTAATTGAGAACTCACCAATTAGATGGGTGTTCTCAAAGGATAAAAGTTTGGCTCCAGCTACCCATACTGCCCTTAGTATTCCATATAATGAGTTTATTTTGATTGCTTTTGGTCATTCTCCAAATGATGGGGCTTCCAAACTTCTTCCCTAGACAAAAATCCCTTCCTGTCCACAGATATCCACTGCTTTAAGCATCCTTGTTGCCCACCTGTTTCCCAGGTTAGGAAAACTTATTCTTTTACTTTCCTCCCCAATTTTGCATCATTGTGGCATCATCTTAAGCCTTCTAAGATGGAGTCACCCTGCAGAAAAGAGGTCTAATAGTTCAGCCATGTATGTAGGTTGAAAAAGAGGAAGGGTAAGTTAGGGCCTTTTAGTTCCTTCTACCTTCTTTCTTGTATTACTGATCCTACCCCACTATGCTTAGCAGCTTGTACGTTGAGAGGATTAGGCTCTTGTGGAGGGAAATTATTCAACTATACTGACAAAGTGGAAAAATTGCAGCAGAGAAAACTCCATTACCGCTACTCATTTCCCAAAATTTTCACTAATCTCTAAAATCCTAAATCCCTTATTTGATTTTTATTCTCGTAGTAAGATAAAACATATTACTCAAAATATATAAAATGTTTAACCGAGTTTATTTTTAAATTTTTAAATTTATTGTGGGGAAGACCGACCATGGGATGGACACTTCTGAATATGACTCAGAAGAGACAAAACTTAGTACCAGGGGAGGCACCCCAGAGAAGCGATGCTATCTCTTGTTGCCAGCGGGAACGCCACTTATGGGGAGGGGGAGGAAACGTGTGAAGAGGCCATAGCCACAATTGAGCATGTGTGGAGGAAGGGGTCTGATTTGATGAACCAGAATGGGAACCAGGAGGAGACCAGCTGTTGGCGACGTGGTGGGAGGTATCCAAACATCCACGCTTGAAAGTGGTCCACCAAATGAGACCGGAATCTTTGGACCGCTTCTGGGAGGGTGGGGGTGGAGCCTGCAATGGCATCTAAGACAATCGTGTGGATGGTCCACATGGCGATTGCAACCACCAAAGCACGAAGGGAGGGCGGAAGGGGGGAGGCCATTGATAGAGTGAACATATCTCTTGACAGACTGAAGGGATGCGTTTGATCCTGGCCCAGAAGACGTTGAACTTCGCGCCATATCACTTTAGAGGTAGGGCACTTCTCCAGGCGGTGAAACAGCGTTCTATACTGGCTACACACGACACAGGATGAGTGTAAAGCGTTAGAGCGCTCAGCTGTATGAAACACCCACCTCAGGCAGCGCCACACATGGGAGCGGACTTGAGGTTGCAACAGAGGATGGTGTACATATTTCCAGATATTTTTTTGGGTCTCAATGGAGTAAGGGATGTCCATCATGTCCAGGTAGTCCACCCTGGATAGGACATGGGGCCGAATGGGGATCATGCCATCATGGATGGGTAGCCCCTGTACCTCTTGTGTGAACTGAGGAGAGGGGCGGCCTCTTTGGGTTGTATGTCCGCTAATACGAATTCTCCACTCAGCGCTCCGCATGGAGAGTAGGATTTGTTTGTAGTGGGTTTTAGTCCCGTGAGGACCTGTGGCCGATGTGTGTGAAGCCAGGTATTTCATCAGGGAGTGGGGGTTCGATGGATTGTTGAGGCCCAAGGCGCGGGAGAAGTTGGAGCGGGCTGTGCGGGACCAGTGTTGGGAGGGGAGTGTAGGGGTGATGATGGCCGCAATCCAGGTGCCCAGGATCTTGGCAGCATGGGCTTTGAAGTCAAGCAGGACCATGCCACCATGATGTTGAGGGCCAAACATGACCTCTAGCCGCACTGGTGGAAGGCGGCCCAACTAAAGCCATCCTTGCAGCAAGGCATACAAGGATTTGTAGAAGCTTGGGTGAAGGGGATGGCATGGGCTCCAAACCAGACTTTGGAGAGGAGCATAGAGTTGGCTAAAACAACCCTGCCAGTAAGGGAAGTAGGGTGGGCTCTGAGAGAGGCGATTTGCTTCGTCACGTTATCCAGGATATGGCACTCCATTACTGCTGACGCGTATCCGCCTGCCTCCATCCACACGCCCAGATGGCGTACTGGTCCTATGGTAGGACGTGGCATGAAGGGGAGCACCAGTGGGGCGGTGTGTTTTGAATTAGTAGGGTGAGGACGTGGGCGAGCAGATGGGCCTGGTTGGTAACTAATTGCTGGGGTCCAGCAGTTATGAAACCGACCAAGGAGGATGATTTTGGTTTTGGAAGCGTTCAGTGCCGCGTTGCTTACCCGGGAATACTCCTGGATGAGAGCTTCAAGCGCGCGTGCATCTTGATTATTAGACACCCCAACCACACAATCATCTGCGAATGCCATTATCTCGACTGGGGCTTGGCCTGGCACGTGGACCCCAGTGAGTTGAGCATTCACATTTTGCAATAGTGGGTCAAGGCTGAAGTTGTATAAGAGTGGGCTGAGGGGGTCCCCTTGTCGCAAGCCCCTTTGAGGGCGGACTACTTCCGTTAGGAAGCCAGGGCCACGCACTGCCATTGTTGCAGATTCTGTGAGCAGCATTACCCAGTTGATGAAGCGAGGGGGTAGGCGGAATTGATGGAGGCAGGCCCTGAGGTATTCCCAGTTTACTCTATCATAGGCCTTTTGTTGGTCCAAGAATACAAGTTCCCCAGAGGCTGTGGACTGACATACATTAGCCACAGAGTGCACATTATCCCAAATTGACCTTCTGGGAATGAAACCGAATTGTTCTGGGGAGATGGTGGCAGATGCTACAGTCCCTAAACGGTTAGCCATGGTTTTTGTTAAAATTTTGGTGTCAGTGTTTGTTAGAGAAATGGGGCGCCAGTTGGCTAAGTCTAGCTTATCCTCTTTCTTGAAGAGTGTGTCAGTGAAGGCCTCATGTCCTCCTGGTAGGAGGCGCGTTTCCATCAGGCTTTGGTTAAGTGAGGCGAGCAACAATGGGGATATATATTTGAAATATTTTTGTAGAACTCATATGGAATGCCATCTGGGCCTGGGCATTTTCAGTTTGGTGCACCGCGAATGGCTGTCCATAATTCGTTTGGAGTAATCAAATTCATTATTTCTGGGTATCAGAAAATGGAGCGGATGTGGGCTCAGTCAAGAAATTCTGCCACTTTGGCCAGCTGAATTGGGTCAGATTGGTACAACTCGGAGTAATACTGTTGCATTTCAATTGCCACTTCAGCCAGTGTATCCGCAATAGAATTATCCGATCTTTGCACCTGTGTGCAGGCCACACTCTGGCATGGTGCAAAATTTTTTTTAAAGATATGTGCGGTGCACTTGTCACCTTTTGTGATGCGTGTGGCCCTGTACTGAACACAAATCCAATGAATGTGTTGTCTTTTGAGTGTGTTGAGGTGGGCAGCTGCCTCCGCCCACTTCCATCCCCATGCAGAGCTGTATCCTGTAACTGGGATGTTAGACTCCAAGTGTGCCAATTCTGCCAGAGCGTGCGAGATAACCGCTGATGTGGCTCGTGAGCATCTGGAGGAGAGATGGCGAGAGTGGCGGATGGTGTCATCTTTGAAAGTTGCCCATGTGGAAATGGGGTCCGTGCAAAGTGGTGCAACAAACTTTTTTGCCAAAGTTGCCTCTTCTACCCATGTGAAAAATCCTGGTGACCCGAGCTTAAGGGCAGATTTTGTACCAATGTGGGGCTTAGCAGCTGTGACAGGTAGGTGGTAGGTTAACGAGACCAGTTGATGGTTGGAGAATTCTAATTTTGTTGTCTTGAGGTGGGAGATGTGGGGTTGGAATTTTGCCGGTGTTAGAATAAGGTCAATGCAGGTCATGGACCTTAATTGGCCGTTGTGGACGTGAGGATGCATCATGTTTTTGAGCAGCGGGGCATGTCGTGGCAGTGCATCCATTAACCTGAGGGTGGCCTTTAGAACGCGTAGTTCTACGTGACCCTGGGGGGCGTGGGGTGAGGAAGGCCACCGGTCCGTTGGTGTGTTTAGTCAACAGTTCATGTCGCTGACTAGGAAGGAGTCTGGGGGTAGCAGGAGGGATTTGACTGATGAGAAAAATTCCTGACACTCACGTGCACCATTTGGGGCATAGATGTTGATGATTGCATGTGCTACATCAGCCCACGAGAAAGTGACAACAAGAACTCGGCCATTTAGTAATGTTTCTGAGGATAAAAATTTGAAAAATTTATTTTTCTAAATTAGCACCCCTCAGTGCATCGACCAAAAGGATAGGGATGGGAGGAGCATTGTTTTCCAAGCTTCCTCAGAACCTCATAGACAGTGAGACTCCTGGATGGCCAGGATATCCATGGGTAAATTGTGTTGTAAAAAACTCAGTTTCCTAGCCTGGGATGGGGAGGCCTTGAGTCCAGCGATATTCAACGTCTCTAGAGTGAAGGTTTCCCCTATCACACCTTAGGTGTGAGGGGGTGGGCACCCGGGCCTACCATCCTCTTCTAGATCCCCGCGGGCCTTCACAGCAGCGTGGGTATTAGCAGCAAAGCTATCAGAGTTCTTGTTGATTTTTTCAGAAAGAGTTGCATTGGCTTTAGCCTTTGCTTTTTGTTTTCCCGACGTCAGACAAATTTTTTGTGGTGCAGGTGAGTTTGGTGCACCATTGAGCAGGTCAAAAAAAAATTTCAGTTGGGATGGGTCCCAAGTCAGTTTCAACCAGAGCTTGGGTACAACGATTGGGTGAGATTGAATCTCCCATCAAATCCTCAGATTGAGTGGCCCGCTCAGCATGGGCTTCCCAATCTGATTTGTTGATGGATTCCCGAGTTGCCTCTGCCACGAAGGTCTCCATGTCCTCCTGGTGTTGTGAGTGTGGGATAGTGGTGGTGGCTTTGGCCGCTTCCTTGGTCGCAGCCCTATGGGCCTGCTTAGCCTTCTTCCACTCTTGTGGGGAGATAGGCTTTACCAGTAGGTAGCAGCCTTGTGCTCCCCACGGGAAGGCCTCCTTGGTGCTTGCAGTTGGTTCATAGTGCGCCTCTCCGCTGACCATGGCTGCCGAGGGGTGCTCTTGGAATGTGACGCCCTCCTTGATAGGGCATGCATGTTCCTTATGGCTGAACGTGTCACAGTGGGTGCAAATGGGGGGCGCGCTGTCCACGGTCACCTGGAATGGGTGGGTGGTATGCCCTGCAATATCAATAAAAGTGGAGTGTGGGATCTGGGTTAGATCCTTCACAATCTCCTCAGTTGGGGTCAGAACTGAGATGGCTTTGCCGGTGCACAGGTGTGGCATCAGCATGAAGCGTTGCATTTTGAAAGATTGTATTTTGCCATATATGGCGAGACCATCTTTCAGGTGTTGTTCCAAATTGTCACGTTTTACCATAGTTGGCAAAAAGTTGAATGTGAGGAAAATTTGGTTTGATTTTGTCCATCTGGTGCATTTAGTGATGACAACCCATTGCCCCTCGGGGAGGTTGACCACTACGTGCACTGCTGCAGCCTCGTCTGCTGCCATTTTAATTTCAAAACCTAGGTCCAGCCAACCACATGACATGGAGTGAGGTGCAACATACACCGCAGTTGGGAAAATTGTGTGCACATCTTCACAAAATTTTTCCCATAAGGCCAATTTTTGGATGTCCAGAAACATGCAGACTCCAAATTCCACCGACAAAAGTGGCTGGGAGTGTGGCGTGTTGATGTACTGGTTGCATTGTGCTTGCCATGCGAGTATTTCTGGGGACATAGTGACCACCAGTTTCTTAGTATTTTTGTCAATTCCGCTGGATTCTCCGGGGCGTTTTTGAACGTTGGAGGCCGTGGGCCTTCCACCTGCTCCTCTTACCTTGCTTGCCCAACTGCTCCCTGGCATGGGCGCAGACTAATCTCCTCTGTGAGATTATCAAACTAGATTCAGTCTTGAATTGAATAGGTTGCAATAGTAATTGCAACGAGAAAGAAAAGTATGTTTAACCAAGTTTAAATTTCCTAATTTTCTCCCCAAAATCCTTTTTATTTTATAAATTTTTTTGATCAATAAACTGCAGATCACTAAGAATGAAGTTCGTCTCAATTTTAAAAATTTTAAAGAATTTTAGGGAGCTCAGATAGTGGAGTAGCTAATCAATACATGCCCCATAATTCCTCTAAGCCATAAACCTCATGACTTCTCATGATTTTAATCCTTCTTAAAGCAGCTGAGAAACACTGAAAAAATGAGAAGTAGTTGTAGCTCCCAGGAACAGTGCAGGTGCCATCAAACCCTTTCCTCTATATAGGCCAGTTCTCTCACTTGTAAGGGTAGTGGCTAATTATATTTTCATTTCCCCTAAGTTTTTTTTGCTAAAACATTACTTTTCTGGTTTTTAAGTTTCCTGTTTTTTAAAAAAGAATTTGAGCATCATGGTGTGCATTGCAGCCAACATGAGCCTGCTTATATTGCTGACCCTTATTAAGATAAAGGGCTTAGGAGTTATTGTAACTTTAGCTGCTTGGTGCCTCAGTTGGTTATACAGGAACTGTGTAGTGCTCACCAATGCAAACTTAAGCTCCCCTGGTCCTAACAGCTAGTATTTTAAATATTATTTAGTGGTTTGGAATGATTTTTCTTTTACTTTCTATGCTTTGCATTAAAACATCATATATATTTTATATACATATTTTGAATTACAAACAATATATTTTTTCTACAAGCTCTCTGTATCAATAATTTATAGTATGTCCTTGTATAATTACCTTACTTGTTCTTTTCAATAACTGATATTCTCTCCAGATTAAAAGCTATCTATGGAATAAAGATTTTACATATCATCTAATAAGTTGTAAAAAGTTAAAAAACCAATATAGTAATCCAAAAAAGTTTCTAGTAGCATGATAATTCTGTTATAACGCCCAGCTTTCATAAAAAAAGTAAGAAGAGCTCTGATAATGATGGCTTTGTATCCCATATAG
>JAKSZP010017829.1:0-34319 GCA_022478985.1 Massospora cicadina | reverse complement strand
TAAAATAAAATTGATCATAACCAATTTGAGTGGAAATCCACCTGATGCTAGGATTTTAAATGGTCAAAAAGGTATGAAGACTGATTTATCATCCAGAATGCCTGATGGTTGCAATTTGATTAAAATGACAATCGGAAAAATTTCTCCCCTCCCAAATCCATCAGGCATCACCCCCAATGGACAGCTTCCTGCTGACAAATTGTGTGTTGCACCTGATGCAATGCCATTGACTGAACAAATGGCCCAGCAACTGAGCATGGGCGGGTTGGGCGTCCCAAACCCATTCCCAACCAAATGGTCCCACCCCTATGTGGGGTAACCCTTGGGGAATCCCTGCCACTTGTCAGGCTAAACGCCGTCGCACCAACCATCAGAAATATAGTTGAGCCTTGATTCAGGCATTCAAGCTCAAACTGACAGCGACTCAGCCTGCCACCAAATTTTGTGATGACAGTTCCCAAGGAACTAACCTGCCCATTCCTGAATAATTTTCCAGTAAGGTCAAATTTGAGGGACCCAATCCTGGCTTTGTTTTCCCCAAATTGACTACTATTTAATCAGTTGCATCACACTGAGAAAATTGTTAGTCGATTTCTTTTTTTAATTCCCATTAAAAATTCTTCCTAAAAATTAGTTTTTACATGTTAAAAGTTAAGCTGACTTATCTGCCAATGTTCTCGTACCCCTCAGGGTTAACAGCCATGTTCATCTGGTACTTTATTTTGTGCCTATATGAAAGCCTGGCTCACCGGCAGATATTGGTGAAACTCCTTTATGGTTCCATATTCGTCATATCAGCAGCAGTGCCTCAGGCATTCTGGTTTGCTGTTTGGATGGTTTGGCATCTGGACTAGCAGGCCAGTCTAATTCTTACTTGCTGTCCGCCTGACACTACTCCTGTGAGTATAATCTTATCTGTGTCAGGATATGGAAATCTACGTAAATTTGGGCTATAAGATCCCCCTATCATTGCTATAATTGATGTCAAATTTGGGGATTCTTTCACTCTGGAACAACAGCATGAAGCTGAGGCTCTGATTGAAGAATATGCTGATATTTTCCTAAGGTTCTGGAGATTTTGGACCAATAGATGTGCAGCATCAGGTGAAAACCAGCAATACTCTCCCTATTTGAGCTTGACCATATCATAAATCTAAAGTTGAGGAGGCTCAGGTCTCAGTGGAATTGAAACAACTCCTTGATGCGGGGCTGTTATCGCCTTCTAAGAGTCCATGGGCTTCTCCTTTACTACTCATTAGAAAAAAAGATGGGGCCATAGAGTGGTTATGGATTATCATCAGCTTAATGATGTTACTTAAAAGGATTCTTATCCTCTACCTTGCATTGATGATTCATTGAGATTATTGTCTGGATCACAATACTTCTCAGATATGGATCTTGCGAGTGATTATTGGAAAATTGACCTGGCTCTGGAAGATCGTCAAAAATGTGCTTTAATCTCTAGTGAGGGGTTATTTGAGCCCACTCATATGCCGCAGGGGCTTTTTAATGCCCCTGCTACTTCCGATGAGCCATGGATGGCTTGTTTAGGGATTTGAAACTTTCTTGTGTTTTGGTAATTTAGGCAATGTTATTGTGTTTTCTTGCACTTTTAATGAGCATTTGGCTCATTTAAAGGAAGTTTTTTTTAGATGCGTTGTGCTTCGCTTAAGCCAAAACCATTCATGTGTGCCTTTTTTAGGACTGGGATGGAATTTTTAGTTCATAAAGTTATAAGCAAGGGGAAATTACTCTTATCTAATAAGTTACAAGCTATTTCGGACATTCCTGTTCCTAAAAGCTTGCACAATATTCAAGTGTTTTTAGGGATATCTGGTTATTACTGACAATTCATCCCTCGTTTTGTGGAGATTGTGGAGCCTTTGGTTTACCTTTTGCACAAGGAAATCCCTTTTGTATGGGGTAGAATTGCAGCAGCAAGCTTTTGATCTGTTGCGTCAAGCCTTAGTGAGTGTACCAATCTTAACCCATCCTGACTTTTCCAAACCTTTTATACTATTTACCAATGCCAGTGATATTGCTATTGGAGCCATTCTGGCTCAACATGATACCAACCTGGTTGATCACCCCATCACGTACTATAGTAAAACCCTTTCTAAGGCTGAACGCAATTATAGTGTTACTGAGAGAGAATGCCTTGCAGTTTTGTCCGCCATCAAGCATTTCCGCCCTTACCTCTATGGCAAGCATTTCGTTATAGTCACGGATCACGCTTTACTGAAGTGGTTGCAACAAATGAAAGGTACAGATGGGCGCTTAGCTAGATGGGCTCTAAAGCTCCAAAATTATGACTTTACAAAATTACATCACGCTGGCGCTATTCATCAAAACGCTGATGGACTTTATTGATTGCCTATCCTAACATTATTATCTGATAAGGAGGATCACATCAATGACTTGATTGGTAGACCTGAGCTCTGGTACTGGGAATATAAGGATGTTATATCTAAGTTAAAATCCTTAACTGAAGATACTCAGGTTAAAGAATGTTCATTATACAAAAAGTTGGGATATAAGTGGTTGCCCTTTATTCGGCCCTCTGAGAGGACTGATACTATATGGAGGCTCACCAAACTGTAGGGCATGAGGCTGTCGCTAAGGCCATACAGTGGTTGAAAACTTATTGTTACTGGGATAACATGCTGGAATCTGTACAAGATGTGTTGGAGTCTTGTCTTACTTGCCAACAACAACGTGGTGGAAATCTGATGTTTCAACACAAAATAGTGGGACCTTCTGCACCTTTCTCTACTATGAGTATTGATGTAGTAGGTCCTCTCCCAACTGCCACCTATGGACATCAATACATTCTGTTAGCTATCAACTATTTTACTAAATGGATTGAAGCAATCTTAGTCTCCACGGTCACCACTATGGCTACGGCGTCCTTTCTTTTTAAGCAAGTTTTCACCAGGCATGGTAGCCCAAAAGTCCTGTTATCAGATAATGGGACCAACTTCATTTCTCAGGTAGTATCTGAGCTTACTAACTTAATGGGTACTTATAAGTCATTACTGTCACCATATAATCCTTCTACTAATGGTGCAGTCGAACAAGCAAATAACACCCATTATAGCCATTCTTCAAAAGATAGCTTTCAATGACCCTAGTAGATGGAATCTATATTTGCCTAGTGCTATGTTAGCCTATAGAGTTAGCTAACAACAATAATTGAAATTTCTCCTTTTAAAGCTTTATATGGTCAGGAACCTATCCTCCCCTCAAGTGTACAACCTATACTTGAGGAAGCTACCCCGCAAACTACTGATTTAGCTATGAGGAGACTAACTGATGAAATCATTTGATTACAAGCTTTAGCTTCAAGTCCCCTTGCTTCTACCACTTTAAAAGATGGAACAAGAACCAACGCTAGTAGACCTACACTACCAGAATATCAAGTTGGGGAACTGGTACTCTTCTATCACCATAGGCTGGGAGGAAGGATTCACAAACTTGACACCTTATGGGCTCCATACCGTATTATTTATTGTCAGGGTATTGAATACTCCATTGCCACTTTTGATACTGGTACTTTTATCAATAGAGTGCATAGTAGGTTTCTGCGTAAGTATGTGCACCCTAGACAAGATCTTTAGGGGGCATTGTTTGGGATTCATCTATGATGACTAAAATTACTCAAGATTGAGATTTGATATCTCGGTCTAATGAGATTGTAAAATCTATGTTGGAGATATCTGATTCTAGGATAGACCAACGATTAATCCTTTGGAGTTATCAACCTTCTCTGATGGATGATGCTAAGCTATATGATGAGGCAGAAAATCATATAAGAAAATAGATTTCATCAAATAAGAATATTATCAAATCTGGCCATCATAAGTATGGCATTAATAATCAGCAATATTGGTCATCTAATAGGAAAGATCTTCCCTTATGTGAATCTCAAAATCCTCACGCATACCTACTAAATTTACCCCTATAAACATCCCTAATTTCTAACTAATAAAGTACCACGATGTTAGTCTTGATTAGCATAATTTTGATCTCTTCTCATACAGGATTCTGTATTTCTGATTGGAATCAACTATAGCAATGGAACTAATAACATCGTTGCATTTGTGTTAATCTTTGCTAGAGCCATGGAACTAATAAATTCTTAGCCTTTGTAGCACCTGCTTATTGTAATTTCCAACGAAATTCTAATGCCATCACGAGCACCCCCAGAACCAACTTTAGCATATCTTACCTTTACTCAGAATTGGTCCAGGGTATGCTTCTGGTCAGGAAGGTCTGCCAATTTAGTCTTCTTGGCCTCTTCACATCTAGATTTTTCTTAACATTCTGTCCCTTCAGTAATGTTATTTAACCATGACACCGCCAAGATGGAAATCAAGAAGAGACTTAAAAGGGTTTGTAAAGCCCCTACATTATCCCCAAATCTCACTTCAAATTATTATAGATCTACATTCGTTTTATATCTTAATTTTCTACAAGGAGTATAAAAATACGTTAATTTTATTTTGAATAAGATTGATTATCCACGGAACTTATATTTGTCCTTTGTTTCCGCACATATCTGATTTAAAGAAGATATTACCAGTAACCAATCTGAGATCAAAATAATCAAGCATACAATACAGTGACCATTATGGTATCTACTCAATAAGCCCTCTTTTAGTAGGACACCTTGGTTGCTGATAACGCCACAGAAGTTGTTAGTCAAGGCTCTGTTGAGACTTGTGCTAGGTAACGTATTTAGTTATGTGTAATAGCATCGATAAGAATACAGCCAGAAGGGATTTAAACATTTTCAATGAGTAGTTAATGATACATTTGATAGCATCAGAAGAAGATCTATTTAATGAGGATGATCATGTGCCTTCTGAAGGTCGCCTGATCTATAATGTGTGTGTAACAGATACACTTTACATAAAGTCAGCCAACTAAGTTAAGTGATCAAGGGAAGATTGGATGAGTCCATTCTTAACAAAAAATCAGGTGATGATATGGGGAAGCTTTTTTTCACCCATGTCATTTCCATGTTTGGGGCTCTCTATGAAGTAAAGCAACAGAAGATTTTTAAATGAACGTCAAGATTCTGGGAGGCCTTATGTGGTACTTTGTACATCAAGACTTGAAGGTCATCGCTATCACCTCTAATCAGATTGGCAGACCAATAGGAGAAACCACACTTTTCTGCAATACCTATGATGCTATGCAACCATAGCTCGGACCACATGGGTTGATTATCTCCAAAAAGCCCAGTTCTCTTATTTATTATCTTAATTTATCAATTGGAGTGTCTCCTATGTACTTCAATCTAGTGTACAGCCCCACATTTAACATTGTTCCTCGAATCCACAGCTACATACTATTGCCAGAAAGTTTTAACCTTCCTCATCCAGAAAGTACATCATCAAGTACAAAAACAATTCATGAAAACTAAAAGTAATTATAAGCTTTTCTAATAAAAAAGGCGCGCAGAATTAACTATAAACGATGAATTTGGTGATAGCAGATATCGATAATATACACCTTAAGGTCCCACGCTGGAAGCTGGATTGTAGATGAGCAAATCTTTTAACCATCAATTAAGTGCACTAATATATTTACATATATAGAGCTTCCAAACTAAAATCTAAAGCTCTTTTCATTCTTCCTACCTTTCTAACTTTGTTGGCCAAGTCCCAGAGAGGTTGTACCTACCATTTCTGAGGGCACAACAGAGTATAAAGTTTAAAAGTATTTGGACTCACAGAAGGTTAAATGTAGACTATATATTTAGTACCTGGTGAGGGTATTTAATATGAGAATAAATGGTTTTTCTTTAAGGATTTGAAATAAAAACAATGTGTTAATCGCCAAAATTTAGATCAAGAACCTTAAAGCACCATCACCTCCCATATCTAAGACATCTTCCATGGCCATAGTTAAATTAAAAACATCCCATAAGAACTTTGCATGGAACAGGCCTCAGAGGGGGCGTTACCCTGTCCTTGTAGGAAAGGGTGCTATAGAGTCTTCTGCCACAGCTATCAAGCTGAACAGGACTTTGAATCCATTTAGGACTAGTGGTTAGGCTTAACTTAATAGGCAGTTTGCCAAGTAGTGCCTGCAGCCCTCTTACTATTAAATGCACGCTCCTATTCCCACCATGCCTAGCTGGCTGTATGTTGAGAGGATAAGGCTCTTATGTAGAGAAATTTCCCAACTACACCGCCTAAAAGGGCATATTTTACTCTAAGTAAATTCCCCATACCCCAGATCATTCTACAATCTACCCAATACCTCAAATTGTAACCTTTTTTATTTTAAACCTTTGTGGTAAGTCTTTTAATTTTTAATTTAAAATAATTTCTAAAAATATATGCCAATTCTCCTTTTTGCTATTTCTCTAATATTCCTTTTTGATTTTATGTAAATCTGCTTTTGATAAAGCACTGAACTCCTAAGTGAGGAGTGCATCTTGATTTGGAAACTCATTAAAAGTTTTTGGTAAAACTAAATTAGGGGGCAGCAGCCATGGAATGCCCATCATTTCCCTTACCCACGATTCCTACAATAAATTCTCAATTATGTCCCTTCCCTATGAAAAAACTCAAGAATATCATGCAGCTGGAAGAAATAACATAGATTTGCTGATACTATGAACTGCGCTGACAACTGCCAACCACCTATTCTCATGTAAAAGACCAGTACCCACAATAGTGAGAGCACAGGTCTCATAGTTATTCCTATTCTTATCTTTAATGAACCACTCCCTTCTCAACATTATAAATTTTGCAATTTTGAAAACCATTCAGTACATCATGGTGCGTATTACAACCAACATCCACCATTTTAAGTGGCTTATTCTTAATGGTTAGAGGTCTTTGAGGCCATAATTCTCATAGTTGCTTAATTCAATTGGCTCTTCAGGAACTGTGAAGTTGTGAACAATGTGAACTTGAGCTCCACTGGCTTTTATATAAGGGGCGCTAAACTTAGGGATCTGCCTGTAGTGGATCAGGTGCCTCCTGATCTATACATTGCCTCAGATTGGGTGGTGTTTAAACCATATTGCTTTAGTCCAAAGGGCCTCAAACTTTAGGAAGTCAGAGATAGTGAGATTCGGCATCCTGAAACCAAAATGCATCCATGAAAATATGACTTCAGGCTTACACGCGGCGTGGATGATGATATGGTGGGATGTGGACTCTTCACAAGCAATGTGTTGGACGGTTCTTGAGAGAGCCTAGAATAGGAGGGAGCTTACTCAATACTTGTGGAGCGCTATTTATTGGAGGATATTTTGGCCCTGAATGGCCTGTTGCGTCTTCTACAAAAAGAATAAAAAAATCTAATAAAAATCGCTTGCTAACAGAAAACATTATTTTATTAAAATATAGTATCAGATCAAAGTATGAGCTCAACTAGTGAGCTTGGCGTATCATTGGCGTCATTTTCGGCCTTTTTGTGGACCCAGACCCTGCTGTTGATGTGCAGCGTCATGGGACAGTGGTGCGAGAATACATGGCAACGATGAGGCATGGTGGAAGGTTTGGGGATGGGCTTCAGCAGGCATGTCCCTAGTATAGTCAGCAATGTGGCTCGTACTTCCCAATTCCTTTGTAGCATATTGGCGTGAGCCCACCCGTTACATTAGACGCAACTCAAATACATTTTTGTTGGTATTGTGGGGCCCTAAGAAGAGGTGGTAGCCCCAGGAGGGGAGGAATGGTACTGCCATGTTTTGACAGTGGTGATGGCGAGTTTCTCACTAACATTTGTAATAAGAAAAGTGGTTTGAGTATGTGGTTTAAGTCCTGTGAAGTGGAGGAGAGCCATGGAGGGTCTACATCTCCAAAAGGTTGAGCGGCATTGCCCATGGAAGCTTTAGAGAAGATTCACCAAGTGGTGTCACGGAATCATTTTCAGCATGATTGGCTCAAGTGATGGGAGGGGAGACCCCTTTCTCACTGAAGATTGTGCAAATTGTGAAGGCGCTACCCTCAGACCTGGCGGGGTGGGTGCAAGATTTGATTGAGAAGAAAGGTTGCCTCCCAGGATCCATGGGTGAGTGTGTCAATTGGATTGACTGGGCTGCCTGTCTGGACAAGGAGCAGGACAAGGCGTGGTCAGCTTTGCTGACAGTGTGTCAGGGGCGAGGATCAGTTTGAAGAATATGGGCGGATTTTCTGACCTTTGGTGAAAGCAGCACAAGTCTCAGATTTTCAGTCATTGCAAATGTTTCAACAGGGACTGCAAGCAAATATGTTGGCTGCCATGGAAGCTGCTAAAGTTCAGAGTATGTTGGCTGAAGAAATTGTGTTGGCGGTACAGGTTGAGAAACAATGGACTTGGTGCAAAACTGGTGGGAGAATTTTATGTCTCTGGGAAGGGGCCAGTCGCCCACAGTGGCTTGTAGAGGGCAAGGAGGATGGCAGGGATCACCCAAGAATTTTGGAAATATCCATGGAGGGTTCTGCCAGGGAAACGTTGAGGAGTCAGGGAGAACAGGAGGTCAGGGACCTGGGAAGAGTAATAGTTCTAGACCTACCTTACCAGCAAATTTTCAATCTGATAATGCTTTAAACATTAAATCTACTTCTTCACTTTATCCTTGGTTATCTATTCCGGTGTAGTTATATTTGCAAGGTCAGATGGATAAGGTGTTGGACCTGGTGGATTCAGGGGCCAAGAAAAACTATGTGGAATTCTCCCTGGCAGACGTTTGAAGTTTGGAATGAAGAAGGGTGCTGATGTGGTGTTTTCTGACATGTCAAGGAGAGTAACCTCATGGCGTTTGATGCCTTGGGTAGTTGTTCAGCAGAACCAGTATTGGTTCAGAGAGGCCTCCTGTGCAATCAGAAATATGGCCCATCCTGTGGTATTGAGTATGCGATGGCGGCATCATTTCCAGCCCCAAGTTGATCTGCCGCTTATACAATTACTTTGAATCCACTGATGGGGCCTTAGATGAGATGGGAGATGGAGGTTGGGAGCAATGTTCCGAGTGGATGCAGAAATCTGGGCGGAATGCAGGAGGTAGAGTTACCAAACAAATATTATAACTTTGTGGGTGTATTTGGTCCTATCAGGAACTCGCCTTTTTCCCCTACTGGTTCTTTTGCATTTTCATTCCGGTTTAAGGAAAGGTCAAAGCTTCCCTGGGATTTCCGGTATACCACTTAACCAACAAGTGAAGGAAGCATTGGTGCGCCATATGAAATCAATGTTGGACAAAGGCTTAATTGAGCCTTCTGTCACCAGTTGTGTCTCCTATATTACTGGTGCCAAAAGCAAGTGGCTGATTATGCCCATGCATGGATTTCTGACATCTGAACATGGTCACTGAGCCTTATATGTATCCGATGCCCTTGTTGGAGGATATTATTCTAATGGTTACTGGATGCTCCATTTTTACAAAGCTTGACCTAATGGATGCATTCAATCAGGTACTGGTGAGACCAGAACATCAAAGATATACTGCTTTTAAGTTTCACATAAGGGTGTTCTAGTATTGCGTGATGCCGTTTGGTCTTAGAAATGCTTCAGAGGTGTTTCAGTGGATGATCAATCATGTCCTTGGAGGGATGATCGGTTGATGCTGTGCTGCCTATATGGATTATATCTTAGTGTTTTTGCAGTCCTGAAAGGATCATGTACAAGGTATCTGGGAGGTTCTGGGGGCAATTGGCTGGATGGGTCTGAGATTGAAACCTCTCAAGTGTGAATTCAATCAAAGCTTGGTGACGTTCCTAGGCAACGTGGTTTTCCAGAATGGTTTGGGAGTATGTCTGGATAAACTGCGTGCAGTACGAGCATAGAAGGCCCCTACTAATCAAATGGGGGTGCAGAGTTTTTTTGGGAAGGTTGAACTTCCTACGTCAGCTTGTGAAGAATCTATCCCAAATGGCCTTACCTCTCACAAATTTAACGCAGGATGTTCCATTCATGTGGGGAAGAAAAGAGGAGCAGGCATTCAAATTACTAAAGGATAAGTTACTTACCACGCCTGTATTGGCCTATCTGGATCCTGGGAGGACATTCATGGTAGAAACTGATGCCTTAAATTACGCCATAGGTGCAGTGTTGTTACAGGAGAGGGAAGATGGGATCAAACAACCCATGTGTTATTTTAGCTACAAAATGATCCTCACTGAAACTAATTATCCGATTCATGATAAGGAACTGCTGGCAGTGATGGAGGCCTTGCGGGAATGGCAGCGCCACCTGCTCCATGCCTGACACCCTTTTGTTATTCAAACAGATCATAAAGCGTTAGAATATTATCGTGCACCCAGGAAGATGAATCAGCGGCAAGCCAGAGGGCATGTGGAGCTAGTCCACTATGACTTCTGGGTGGTAGTAGGACAGGTTCATCAAATGTCCTAGCAGACTGGTTGAGTTCAGATGAAGGCTTAGCATATAAGAAGGAGGAATTGGAGGAGTTTAATACAGCCACAATGTTTTGTCCAGACCAATTCTCAATGATATTGAGGATGAGGGAAGTGAGTTGGGAGAGGAAGTCTGACAGAAGCAAATAAGGTCAGAATTTTGCCAACGATTGAAGGCCAAGATGAAGGAGAGATGGCCGTATGAGCGCCATAGGGCCTTCATGAAGATGTGTGGGGTGTTATACCACAATTCTCGCATATGGGTGCCCAACCCATCATTACAATAGGAGGTAATTCGAGTCTCTCATGATCATCTGTAGGCAGGTCATCCAGGATCAGAGAAGATGGTAGAGTTGGTGCGATGGAACTATTTATGGTTGGGACTGTATAGGGATGTCAAGAAGTATGTGAGTGAGTGTTTAGTATGTGCAAAATTGAAGTCCACAAGTAAACCTCCATTGGGTAAGTTAAACCCATTGCAGATACCACATGCGCTATGGTTTTCAATTAGTGTTGATTTCATAACATGTCTTCTGAAGGTGCAGGGGAAGGATGCGGTTGTGGTGGTTGTGGATTGACTGACCAAATATGCCAATTTTTCTCATGTACATGGAGTTTTTCAGCAAAGGATGCAGTAAGGATCTTCATTGATGAAGTGTTCTCCTAGCATGGGTTAGCTGAGGAAATTATTTCAGACTGTGGTCCACAATTTGTTTCGAAATTCTGGACAAGTTTGCTGGAGAATTTGGAAATAAGGCCTGGTCAGTCCTCAGCGTACCATCCCCAATCTGACAGACAGATGGAGAGGGTGAATCAGATAAGTGAGCAGTATCTTTAGTGTTACGTCTCATATTGGCAGGATGACTGAGTTCCATGGGTTTGGATGGCCCAGTTCACTTATAACAATCATTGTCAATTTTCAACAGGAATGACTATATTTTTTGTGAAGCATGGTCTCAATCCTAGATCAAAATGGGTGATCCATGGGTGGAGTGTGTCATGGGCAGATGAGATGGCGTGTACCATGGCAGATATTGGTAAGAAGATACAAGAAAATTTTGAGTGGGCGGTGGCTCAGCAGAAGCAACAGGTAGATTGATGAAGAGCACCGGATCCAGCGTTTGAGCCTGGGGATTGGGTATTAGTGGCGGCTAAGAACTATGCTGTTCCAGTTAAGGGTTGTAAGCTGGGACTAAAGTTTTTGGGCCCATACCAGATCATCTGAGCCATTAATCAGATTGCTTTTAAATTAAGTTTGCTAATAGGTTTCAAGGCCCATCCGGTGATTTATGCTTCCCATTTATGGGCATTCAAGGGAATAGGTTCAGAATGACTGGGACCGCTAAGCCCTAGGGAAGGGGATGTTCCAGAATATGAGGTGGAACGGATATTGGATGTGAGATGGGTGAGGGGCTGGCAGCAACTGCTGGTGAAGTGGAAAAGCTATCTGGTGGAGGAGGCAATATGACAGATGAAGGAAGACTGCGCGCAATGCCTGGGAAGGTCCAGGAGTTTTTGGCCTCACAGGGGGGTGATGTAACGGATCAGGCGCCTTCTGATCCATACATTGCCTCAAATCAGGTGGTGTTTGATCCAAATATTGTTTTAATACAAAGGGCCTTGAACTTGATGAAGTCAGAGCTAGTGAGATTCAACATCCCAAAATTGAAATGCATCCATGAATTCATGAAGTTGGGCTTATGCACAGCGTGGATGATGATCCAATGGAATGTGGAGTCTTCATGAGCAATGTGCTGGAAGGTGTTTGAGAGAGCCTAGCGTAGGAGGGAGCTTACTCAATAGTTGCAGAGCGCTATTTATAGGAGGACGCTGTGTCCCTGAATGGCCGGTTGCGTCTTCTATGAAAAAACCAGAAAAACTAATAAAAATCGCTTGCAAATAGAAAACATTATTTTATTAAAATGATGTTGGATTGAAGTATGAGCTCAACTAGTGAGCTTGGTGTGGCGTTGGCATCATTATTGGCCCTTTCTTGGACCCAGGCCCTGCTATTGATGTGCAGCGTCATGAGGACAGTGGTGTGGGAATACATGGCAATGACGAGGCATGGTGGAAGGTTTGGGGATGGGATTCAGCAGGCATGTCCCTAGTATGGTCAACAATGTGGCTTGTACTTCCCAATTCCTTCGTGGCATATTGGCGTGAACCCACCCGTTACACTGCCTCTCACCAAAATTAGTGACCTGGGTCATATCTTGGATGATGGATTAGTAGCTGCTGTTCCCCTCTATTTAATCCACCCACCTTACAACTGACTCCAATCTTAAATCCAAAAATATCGCTAGATCACTAAACTATTATGTACAAGTTATCATGAAGCTCTTTTATGATATAAAGTAAGTTTTGGGTAATCCATGCAAAGGCAAATCACATTTCCAAAACAACAGCTCAACCAGGAGCATCATTGATTGTAAAATTACAATACATGTGGAAATCTTACATGATACTAAATTACATATAGAAGTTCAAATTACCACAATTTTATACAAAAATGGTATTTATCAGGCTTTTAGTGTGTCAGAGAATTCTAAGATTGCTAAGATAGATTTAAATGATCATTTCCATAATTGGATAAAAAAATTTAATTTAGAAAATCAGATCTAATTGAATCGTTAAATAACAGCGTTGTCCTTTTAAATGCATCTGAACTTTATTAATCTCTTGTCCCCATCACTTATAATTTTAACAGTCTGCATATTGTAGGTTTTTGGGTTTTTATATTTTTTAGTTTTTTAATAAAATTAGAACCAAATTCCTGGTTTTCACTTACTTAATGTTTTAAATATTATACCAACTTCTAAATCTTGAGACTTTTAGAGGGGCTAAATCCTTTAGTATTGGTGCTAATGGTGGATATGTCGTTTGTGGCTACTGCTTTGGCTTTTAAACAGTAAAAATGGGGAAGACCTAAAAGCCATCTGTCATGTATAAACGTCAAATATACTCTCTTTCTTCCACAAACTATAATAACCACATGTACTATTCCTTGGCCTATTATAACAGTGGCACCTTGTGTCCTGAAGCTTTTTCCTGGGTGAATAAGAATACATGATTACAAACCAAAACTTTCCCTAGCATGCTAGTTCCCTGACACCTGTACTTCAAATAGTTTGTTGTGGTATTGGGGTCAAGAGGTTTTGAGGGTTAAATTGGCTAGAATTAATTAGCATTCATGGCAGGTTGTGCTATAGTTTCAGACATTGTATTAGGCATTAGGATACTAATTGGTCGAGAAAAGTTATTCCCAAATTTTTTGCTTGCCAAAATTCCGGCGTAATTATTTGCTTAATTATTTCTGACATAGGGTTTTTGGAAATAATTGTATGATATACCCTTAGAATACAAGTAAAGTTAGTCTTGGGTGAATAGAACATTGTACATGTAAGGCTTTCCCCAAAAGGAACTTAGTCAAATGTATCTCCAACCCTTTTCTTGTAAAAACATACTAATATCCTCTCATTGCATAGCTGGATGATGTTATGTGTTAAGGATCTTATGAAGAGATAACTTTCAACCACAATGACAATATGGCTAATTTACTCCATATATTCTCCCTTCCATTCCCATTTTCTTTTAGATTTCATCAATTCCAAGATTACCATATTCTTTTTTAATATTTTTTTGGTAAATATACAACTCAGTCTAGAAAGTTAAATTAACAAACCACAACTATGACCCTCTCATTATTTCCTCAATTTCCCTTTCTAATTTTTATGTTTCTGCTGACTGTTGAGAACAAGATATTGGATGGAGCGCTTCTCTTTTTAAAAAATTTAAAAAGTTTTAAAACTAATTTAGTGAGCAGAAAATATGGCGTTATAATTTTGATGACCACTTTATTCAAAATTAAAATTAGATATAGAATTTGTTAATCTACTAAATAATCAGTGACAGAATTTGGGATTTGTATATTCTGAACCTTTTGAAGCTTAAAGTGATGTGCAGCTCAGACGCCCTCCTCCAGAATCAACGCTTATCAGATTAAATTAATTTATCACCTAATGAGCTGATGCCCACAATTAGAAGATAAAAATAAGAAAATTTCGAGAATTGCTTAAAAACTGTAATCTGACTGCCAATTATTGACAACAAGGGTGAAACTGCATCCTGAATCCCAGAGACACATTCTGGAAGCTACAAGACAATGGGGTGAGACAATCTGGATGGTGACAGAGGAGGATGAATACTGCTAGAACCTCATATTGTATGATAAGGAAAGATCCAAACTTGAGGAGGGCCAGGCTCTCTGCATTGCAAGGCCCCAGCTCACCCTATAGAGGTTGTGAATATTGACTCAAATTTTTTTTCAAAATCTTTTAGATCATATTTGGCGTATATTTTTACATTCCTTTCATATTCATGACACTAGCAGTTATCATTTATAGACCAGGATAATTAATAAAATGGACTTTGGATGCGAAATTGCTTTGCCATTGCCCTTTAGGAGCCATTCCGTCGCTAAGAGCCATACCAAAGGAAGCTAGAATCTCCAAACCAAAAATCCATAAGGCAACCAATAATCAGATCTTTAAATCTACTATAGCGTGAAGCTAAGAATGGTGTTCATTATCGGACTTCAAGTCGTTATATGTGATAAAATCTCCATCACAAAATGGACAAAAATGTAGCAAGGAATCTCACCCCTTTAATGGGGCGGCAAGTGCACTAAATGAATTGATACATCTCAATATGTAATTCTATTACTTTACTTTAATTGTTTAGGGTTCCAGGCTACTTTTGAGTTTATTTTCCTATGTCAGACTGTGTTTGATACTATCTTCAGCTTGAAAACATTAGCAGTACCATCCACCTTCTCTTTGATGGGATTTACTTGACTAGAGGCAAGTATATTTGCTCATAAGCCATTCTGGTACTCTCATACATGAGAGAGCTTTCTGGTTCAGCTACCCTGGTTACTAACGAGTTAGACAATAGGGTGGAACCTTACCTCCACCTTTTTGTACATCCAGCTATTCAATAATTCCTCCAGTTAGTAGGGCTTTTTCATCATGAGGTGTCAAGCCAGTTAGAATTCAAGCAGAGCCCCAACTCAAAACTTTTTCAAATTTAATATTAAGCCGCTTATGCATTTGTCCAAGATAAATGTGAGGCAATTTAGGATTACCCAAAGCCTTGGCTTCAATGTTTGGAACTAGAGAACACTTATTGGACTCTAGGATTACATGCTACATGGACAACCAGTTAAATCTATTGTCTACAAGGCATACTGATCAATTAACAAAAACATATGAAACAAACCTTAACAAAACTTGTGTCTGAATATAGACTCTTAACTCAGACATGGTGCAAAGACTGATTCAGATGGAGTAAGTAACTGAAGAACTGTAATAGCAATTCTAAGAACTATTTGCAGTAACAGGGGCTCAAGGGCCTAAAGGTCTTTGCGGGCCATAATACCTAAAAAACAAGTGACTCCAACAGAGAAGACTGGCACAAGGCCAAAGGTCTTCCTGGTTCCCCAAGGTCCACTATTCCACGCACTGAGGGCTCTGAAACCCGTGTAAAAGTGAGATATTGATGAATATCAAGGCTTAAATAAGCAGATAAAGAAACTAGCCCAAAGGCGTTATGCCCTCCACAATGGTCATCCTATTAATACTAACCTCACATTGAAGTCACTAGATGAGGAGATGAAAAATAGTTGTTTACTAAATTCACCAATAAACGCCTCGTTTTGTTTATAAAAAATCTCGTACTGACCTTGAAAGCTGAGTCAACAGTTGAAAACCCAAGATTTCAGCCTCGAAAATCCAGATGGAGCAAAAGGCCATTACAGCTACCCCCAACGCATTTTAGAATGAACTGAAAAGCAACTTGATGAAAATAAGAAGACAAATGAAACAAGGAGCTCCTACAATTATGCAGAAACATTGTTTTCAAGCCAAGCTTTAGTGTTAACTATAAACATATTCCCTCAAACTTACTCTCTGGCTCTACCTTTAACTCAGCTTCAAGGAGAGATCTATCATAGGTCAAGGAAGTATTGCTACAATCTTAGATGCTTATGAGAGTGCAAAGGAGGAGGCCATTAACAAAGAGAAAATTAAGAACATCCATTCATGCCTCTGCAGAGAGGCCAATAAAATTATGACCCCTCACTTGCGTGACTCTCAAACCTGGGTACAGAACAATGCCGCCTTAATAGGAGATTGGAAGTAATCATATTATATCAAACTAGAAGCAGGCCTTCATGGTGATGTGCCTCAATCAGGGGAAAGTCCCGCCAACTTCTTTAGATAATCCTATGCCAGCACTCAACCATTAGCCACTACTATTTACATTTCTCTAGGTGACACCATTACTGCAGCTATTTATTCCACCAAGTCCTAGCCTGATGTCCAATTACACACAATAGGGCTTAATCAGAACTAGAAGTATATCTGAGAATTCAAGAAGGCTATAAAAATCCCTCCTGCTATGGTAAACGAAATTCCTGCCTCTCAAAGACTACCCAATTGGCCACATGTGCATGCCATCAAAGCAAATGGAAAAACATACCCACCTGTTCCTAATGCAAATGTCATCATTACATTTTTGGATAATGTTATAAGTGGTGCACTGGAGATGAATAAAGAGAAATGTCAGCAAAAAGTGAGGTCAGAATCAAAAAAGAGGCCCTTTGTACTGAAAGTTCCACTAACATTCCTCTAGCCAAATTACTTAAATACCGTTGCCAAATGAGTTGCCTCTGAGGATGCCTATATGAACAAACTATTTACTTGCAAAAAAAGAATCTCAATGTTGTTTATTCTGCTTCTGTTGAGTCACCCACTTTCCTTTTTTGCCACCAAAATTTGGATACCTGGTAGCTTGTTTTGACATCAAAGTTAATGAAATATACTCTCTTGCAACCAATAAAAGTGGGTCCCTAATTAATGTCAATTTTGGCATAAATTAGACAGAAGGCATATATACTCTCAGTATGCCACATCATATTTCAGACAATTACAAGTCCAATTATCCAATAAGAGTGTATTTATTCCAAATAAAGGGCGAAAATAAGGATGAAATTGGCCAAAAGACCCTGGCCAATTCTCGGTGGAACCCTTTTAATTGGGGAAATATATTTTCTAATACTTGTCAAACAGCATGAGTTTAGGTAAGAAAAGTCCACTGAATATTATGTAAAATCAAGGGAGTCCCTCAGAGGTTCCCCCCATACCACTTAAATTCATTTCAAGCACCTTAGCTGGGACCACCCCTTTTATAAGATTAGCAGGGGTCTCCCAAGGTGCAACTATTTTCTCTCATTGTGATTGGCTAAAGCATATCAAATCATTAACTCATGGGTTCATCTTGCCTACAATTGACCTAAATCATCTACATCTGTGAAGCATGGTGAGTTCAAAAGCTTTAATAGATCAACAACCCGTATTTCCTAAATAATATTGAAGTTAATATTGAATCTATGCATATCTTGGTCTGAGCCTTAGTTAATTTGTATACTAAGCAGATAATCGTAACATTGTTCTCTTTTTACCCTATTTCAGCTTCTAATAAACTATATTACTTACATCCTTTTAGTTGTTATTAGTATTTTGTTTTTATAATAAGTGGTTCAGAACTCCTTTAGATTATTTTTGTTGGAAATCAGGCAATCAAGGCATCAGTGAGCATCTACCCCGCCTAAAAATCCAACACACATAAAATATGGAACAGCCAGTCCACAATGTACCAAATTTATTGGGACCTATTCTGCGCTCTCACTCAGGTTCAGTAAAGTATTCTTGAACACCTTGGTGGTGACCCTTAACAACCTCAGCTACAGATTAATGCTGGAGACTCAATTCCTCCAAGGGTATTATGGCTCATACCCTACACTGAGGGTTTAATTTTATGGTGAGACAGGAACCTCTAGTATTCAAAACTACCAATGATTGAAAGGAGCTTATAAAGGCTTGCATCTGCTTACAGGAAATGGATAACAAGATTGATTTGATTGTGTATGATGTCTGAGGTTCCCAGATGCAAGCATCACCGCATGTGATTGATGGGATAGAAGGATGCCCTAGCCCTCCAGAACCGGAAAAGTAATTAGTATAAGGTCACAAGACATACGGCTACCTGAATCCATGTGAATATGCACCGGGGAGCTTTTAGAGATATGAGTTGTTAATAACCCGTTGATAATTAGGTCTTAACTTTTCATGGAGTTCTTGATCCTATATACGCCAGCTCCATCTCTGTACTACTGGGAAATGTAATATTTAATACATGTGTGGCGTGCCCCAACATTAAGATAGCGTACATAAAGCTATTACCCTTTGACAAGATTGATAATGTTCAAGAGTTTATGAGTCTCTGCGATTTTTAAAAGCGCATCTTAGCTAGCACTAAATGAGACTATGAATGGAGAAAGCCTGACTCTTAAACTAAGGAATAAGTCAATGAATTATGGAGGAATATGCTGACCTGTTCTCCACCTCCAAATATGTCTTTGGCAAGATGAAAGAGGTTTTGAATAATACAGAATTCGGAGATGCTTACCCCATCCAAGTGAAGCCTTATTGAAAGAGCAAAGTAAAGGAAGCCTAAGTTGCTAATAAGCTTAAGATATTACTTTAATAACTACAGGTACTGTCACAAAGACCATGGCATTGCCACTCATACTCGTTTAATTAAAAGATGAAATTTCACTTTGTTGTCATGGACTACTAAAAGCTTAATTCAATATTAAAAAAGAACAGTTATTTCTTAGCTATAAGATCAATTAGTTGTTATGCCTCATTGCCAGAGCTCAGTATTTTTGGAAATGGACCCTGCCAGCGGATAATGGCAGACTGCTAGTTCCAAAAGATTGAGCCAAATGCGCACTAATCACCAACAAAGGGCTATTTGAACCGATATGAAAGCCATAAGGGCAATTTTTTTAGGCCATCTTTCAAAGATCTATAGATGGACAGCTTGGTGACCTGAAGTTATTGTGAATATTAGTTTACCTCAGTGACATCATGGTATTCTCTAAATCCATCAATGAGCATTTAGAGCATCCTAAAAGACTTTGACCAGATAATGAGGCCTCCCTTAAACTTAAGCCTTCTAAATGTTTGTTTTTTAATTCAAGATTGAGTTCCTTGGGCATAAATTCACCAAACAAATGATGTAACTTCTTACAAACAATTTTCTGAATTTGAGAAAATATCCATCCCCAAAGACTCAGGGAAAACCAAGGATTCCTTAGGATGGTAGTCTAGTACAGAAAGTTCAATATTCAGTTTGCCAACTCACCTATCGGTCTACCTGCTCCAAAATAACGTTCATTTTAAATGAAATTTTAAGCAAGATTAGGCATTCAACCTGCCCAGGACTTCTTTAATTACCAAGCCTGTCCTCAGGCTAAAATGTTTTATTAACCCTTCTTGATATTTACTGACGAGAGTGATGTGGTTGTGAGGGCTATTCTGGACCATTAAGACGACCAACAAGTAGCCCATCCAGTGGCTTAATATAGTAAAGCCCTATCTTAGGCCAAGAGGAACTACAGCGTTACCAAACAAGAATTCTTAGCCATGCTTTTAAAAAATCATATACAACCTTATATAACAAAACTTACTTCACCATAAGCTCTGATAATGCCTCCTTCAAATGGCTCAAACAGATGAAGGATTTAGATGGGAGGTTTACTAGATGGGCGCTATGAGTACAGATCCATAACTTAACTATAGTTCATTGTTCCAAACCACCCACCAGAATGTGAATGGATTGTCGCAATGCCAACCTTGGCCATGTGTCATGGTTCCATGATATTATTGAGGGCACAGATCTAAAGACAAAGCTGCACGTCAGGAGGCCAAAAATGTTAAATTGTCAGGCCTCCCTGACCTTAATCATACCCTGGTGCAACGCTGGGTACAGGAAAAGTATTCCCAGGTTGATCCTGGGAATGTGCATGTGCTCATCCTAGTCTTACAGTCATGGCGTTAAAACGCACCAGCTACGGTCTCAATCTGGATGGTTTTTTATGGTTGCTAGAGGAACATGGGTTCAAAACCCGTTATAATTTTAATATTACCAGATTGGGTCAAGTCCAATTACAATCCATAACTCAAGTTCGGTCAAATTCAAGTTACAGGACCCTGGCTGATGGTAGCATGTGCCTATTTGTACACTTAGGCTTAGAACTACTTCTGCCAATTGAAGACTTGCTCCCATTGCTTATCTATTTTTCAATGAGACCAACTTTCTCTCGTTGGTCAACTTCCTAATAAACAATCTCCCGTTGTTCTACATTTTTTAAAAAATATGGTTCCTTGGGTGAACCTGTGTGTGGACCTCTTCAAGTAGGTCTCCAACAACGTTACCCACTTTATTTTATCCAAATTAACTACAGTACCCAGTGCACCTCTGGGCCGCACTGGTTCCTCTAAATCAAGGCACCCAAGCACCCTAGCACCGATCTTCACTTTGTCATGGACTCCCCTTTGGGATTTAATCAAGTTTTTGCTGTTTATTGGCTATCTAATCATGTATACTACGTTGTACACCCTTGCCCTGGGTCCCTTCTACTCTGGCACACTCCGCAGTGCCCTGTTTCCCATCATGCCAATCAATAGTTCCCTGGAGTTGTGGTTGTGAATCCTGCACCACCTCTCTGGGAATGAGAGAGTTACAGAAACTCTCTTGACCATGTTAAACCTGAAAAAGACCGCCTGTATGATCTGATCGGCCATCATGACAGGTGGGAACTGGAGTCACTGAGAATATGAATGAGTCACAGTCTATGACGAGGGATGTAAGTTAAGGATGGGATGCTATAACATTAGTAATTGAAAAATAATTACCTTATATGTGGCCATCCTCACAAACCAAAGTCGTTCTCAAAGGACACTCCAACGCAGAATATGGAGCCATCAAGAAAACAATTGGGTGTTCTAAAAAGCGATGTTATTGGGACTGAACTCTAGAAACTATTAATGAAGTATAGTATGTGTTTTTCCTGAAAAATGCAAGATTGTTTAAGCCCCCGCTATCTGCATCAGGTTGTGGCTCCTTTAACACCATTTAGCGTGATCAATATTGATGAAGTTGGACTTTACCCATGGTTCAACATGTCCATTGTTATATTTTCTTCTTCAATACCCAATTAGCCAAGTGGGTTAAAGTTATCTCTGTCCCTGCTGCCAACAAAAAGGCTATGACCTTGTTTCTATTCATCTCTGTTTTCACACAATATGAATTCCTAAGGGTCCTACTTCTTAACAATGGGTTAACTTTTACATCACAAATAACAAATAGAAAACATGCCACTGTTTTGTACCAGCCAATATTTCTCTTCTCCTATAATCCATCTGCAATGTGGCAGTGGAATATAAAAAATGTAACCATTTTATCTATTCTGCTTAAGATGATGCCTCTGACTCCATGCAATGGAATCACTATCTTCCCTCCGCCTTGCTGGCCTATTAGATAATATATCACCAAATAATCAAGATTTTGCCATTCCATGACCTGTATAGGAGAGTTCATAATTACCTAGCACTGTCCAATCTCTGTTAGACTTCTTCATTGCTAGAAAAAGCTGAGTTAACCACGAGGGCGAGAGCTAACAAAGTCAATAGAAAACAGTGCTTGTCACCAAAGGATTCATTATGATTAGTATAAAAGAGTCTATAAGATTCTTTGCTCATTGACTGGAACTTCTCACTTTCAAAATTTGTGATCTTGTGTTATTTTATCATCATCATCATCCTGATGGACAATCCAATAAGATTAGTACTCATGCTCAGGCCTATATTGTGTCTTATACAAGATGGGGCCCAAGTATTTCAATGCAGAAGTTGTCCAGGGTACCTTGGTCAATTGCGTTCATGGTAGGTTCCTTCAGCCCTATGTCCCTCAACAACAGGATCTTGAGGGGGCACTATTAGAATTCATGTTGGCCTACAACCTGAAGCTGTTGAAGTTTAAAGTTTTGAGCAGTTTAATAATTTACTCCAGAATTGGGCCTCAAGAAGAAATTAATTTTGCCATATGATTTAGTGCCAAAAATTAGCAAGGACAAATTAAAGGGATTTAAATTTGCTAAAAAAGATCTGGACAGGGTCACTTATCAGTGACCTGGATGAACTTCATCCTGAATCCCAGAGCTGCATCCTAAAAGTTCAAGGACAATGAGAGTGCAAAATCAGGACATTCATGGAGGAAGATGACCACTTCTCAACTCTCATATTGGATGAGAAGGAAGATTTGTTTGAGGAGGGCCAGGCACACTCTACAACACAAGGCCCCCATTCACCTTATAGGTAATATATAATCTTGACTCAATATAAATATAGTCTATTTCTTTCCTAAATTTCTACTAAAATACTTCTACGCCTTTTTGAATAATCATGACAATAGCACATAAAAATTGTAGACCAGAATAATTAATAAAAAGGACCCTAATGAATGCGAAAGTGCTTTGCCATTGATCTTTAGGAGCCATTCCATCGCTAAGAGCTATCCTAAAGGAAGGTAAAATCTCCAAAATCAAACATCTCGGGAAACCAAGAATCTAATCTCAGCTTCCATATAGCAGTGAAACAAGATTGATAATCAGAGCATAAGAGATATAGCCTTTTGACATTATCTTGAGGACCTTGACATCATTTTAATATTCTTAATGCACAATAGTAACATATAAGGTATAAAAAAAGTTGTTTATAGCATAATAGAAATTGGTGTTTAAACTATAAACTTAAATGGCTGATTGTGTCATAATTAAACTAAAGTTGATTATGGCAAAATCTTTTATCATAACTTGACTTTGAGCACTTACCTCCAAAGCTTAAAAAGGGACCATCCAGTGCGTAATATCAGACCCTTTAATTACACATTGATAGTTTATCAGATAAGAGAGTTTTTGATCTGAGGGCGCAGTCAGAATTTTGCTGACCTTAGAAGTGCTGCCTATTGTGCTGACAATATATTAACGTATAGTTTAAAAAAATTCCAAATTTTTAAAAACTCTGTCTCTAAATTCTAGGTTGCCTTTTGGGCCACAGTTAATGGCAATGGTTTCAAATATCAACTTCATTTCTAATCTCTGGTTTTTGCTATTTTCATTTTTTCCAACCTTATTAAGTTCTATGCTAAAAACTTTTTTCTGCTCAGAGTAACTTCCAAGCTATTTTAATTAAAAGAAAGTAAAAAAGAGCCTAATTACCCTATGCTGAACTCCTCCTTTCACTCCCTGATGACCTCAGATTCTCCGCTGGCTGCTCCAATGTGGGGCAGCGGTGAAACCCCACCTATCATTTTCTGTCCGGGGAGAAAATGTGTTTGGACTGGATTGTCTAGTCCCACTAATACATCAGGTCATTTCATTCCTCCCAAGTATCTCGCCATTTACCTGGCACATGTTCAGGCAGTGCCTCGCAGCCCACTCTTTATCCATCAATCCCAGCTGCATTTTGGCCTTTGGGTCAGATATGGAGTTTAATTCCTATATGCAGAGAAAGTCAATATCGACTTGGCCCAAGAATTAATGCTGTCGTCTGGTTTTATAGATTTCCGCCCTTATAAGGGGCCTTTTGATCTAGGCTTCACTTGTGAATCTCATTCCACCACTGTAGCCACCGTTCCCCTGGTTTTCCAGGGCACCCCTATCCCCTCAACGCGTACCAAGCTCCCCACTGACACCAATATGGTGGTTCATTTTGTAAATTTACTCACTCACCTTCCCCCTGCAGTGCTCCATCAGTAGTTGGGAGAAGGTTTGCAGTGTATGGCTCCAATCCCATCATTCAGTTTGTGGTCTCCAATGGGCTGCTCGCCTCACTGGGCCTTAGGCATTTGCCACAATTAGCCCAAATTTCAATAAAATTACTTTGCCAATTCCCACGCGCTGTAATTACCTCTGCCCCTGACCACACATTCTGCGCCCATGTCAAGAGTTGGCGGACCATCTGCCCATCATTCTTTGAGTTAGATCACTAAAAGCATAAATGCCCCTCTTGTAACAGACAGTATTAATCCATTCGTTGCTTTTCGATTTAGGTTCAGATTTTCAGAATCTGAATAGATCCATTTGAAAAGATTTTTAGTGTTTGTCAGGTTTAAGCGCTGGGTTGTGCCTCGCCTGAATTATTGTTTAGGCTCTTGCGAGCCTAATCAATGGTTTAGGTGAGGCCCCAGAAGGGCGACCTTTAAGGTCAAACCCACGCAATTCTGAACTTTGTTCAGAAGTCTCTCTTTCTCTGGTGGCCTCAGGGCCGCCCTTACCTTATCTTACCTGATGATCCGCGCACAGCAAGTTTTTGTTGCATCAACAAAAACTTGGGTTTTTTTTTTTAATCTCCCTCGAATATCCTGTCTTTTCCTTGGTGTGTTCATGGCATCAGATTATCATGATTCTGTTTGACAGCAACTTTTTATTCAATAATAAATAAAATAAGGTTAATTCTGGGGTTTGCAACCTCGCTTACCTATTTCATCTTTTTCTCACTCCAAATTTCCCTACTTCTGAGGTTTACTACCTCAAGAGTCCAGCTCATGCTGGATGTTTAGCATGAATTGCGTCAAACCTAAGGTAAGATGGCGATTGGAAACTGGGACATTTCTGACCGTTACATTATTCTGAACCGCATGTGCTGCCAGCACGCCACCAGATCCCCAGTTTGGCTGACCTCAGTGGTCTCATCAGGTCCTGGTTGTCAAGTAACCAGCACCGGAGGGAGCCAGTGACTGATGGCCAACCCTGGACCTGAAGCGATTGTTGGCGCGAAATTCTGGTGGGGCCTTTCCCCCCACCGGGATTTAGTTGGCACTGAGGGGACCTGGCCCAGCAGGGCTCTCTCACCTACGGACAGTCCATTTGGTATGGGGACAGCTGTCCAGCTGCGCTGGACCATGCGCCCCTTCCACGCTTCAGTTGGAGAGAGTGCCTTCCTGGTCAGGATAGGAAGACTGTCACTAACTGGGGCGTGGGAGGGGAGGCGCACCACATCCAAGCGCTGGACGTGCTTCCTCATGCCGGGTGGGCTGATTCTGGAAGCCCAGTCCTGATTTGCTCTCAACTTTTATCTTTTTCCAGCGAGGGGTCCAGAATTTCTCTGGGCTAATTTTCCCGGGGCTTGAGGTAACTCGCCCCAGGAAGCCCCATGGTGGCAGCCTCTCGCTGTGGGGCCCCTCTTCAGGGAGGGGCCCTTCTTTAGCAGGGGGTGATGTAATGGATGGTATTAATTCAATTGTTGCATTTTGATTCAGGTTCAGATTTTCTGAATCTGAATTGATCAATTTTAAAAAGATTTTTGGTGTTTGTTGGGTTTGGGCGCTGGGTTGTGCCTCGCCTGAATTATTGATTAGGCTTGCAAGAGCCTAATCAATAGTTTAGGTGAGGCCCTGGAAGGGCGACCTTTAAGGTTGAGCCTGTGCAATTCCGAACTTCATTTGGAAGTCTCTCTTTTCTCTGGTGGACTTGGGGCCACCCTTACCTTATCTTGCCTGATGATCCGCGCACAACAAGTTTTTGTCATGCCAACAAAAACTTGGGTTTTTGGGGTTTGATATCCCTCAAATATCCTGTCTTTTCCTTGGTGTGTTTTCAGCATCAGATTATTGGGATCCTGTTCATCAGTGACTTTTTATTTTATAATAAAGAAAATAAGGTTAATTCCGGGGTTTGCAACCTCGCTTACCTATTTCATCTTTTTCTCACTCTGAATTTCCCTAATTCTGAGGTTTACTACCTCGAGAGTCCAGCTCATGCTGGTTGTTTGGCATAAATTGCGTCAAACCTAAGGTAAGATGGCGATTGAAAACTGGGACGTTTCCAACCGTTACACCTCTGTTGATGCTTCTGCCAGACCTGCGTTGTCTCCATTTGTCCCCAAGGGGCCACACACCCAATTGCCTTTTTAGTTTGGTGTACAATTCTTCTTCCTCTCCCAAAGCCTGCTGCCACCACGGTGCCAGCAACTGCCAATCAGCCCCCTCCTCAGTCCAATGCCACCTGCGCCTCAACCAATCAGGAATTGTCTTAGACAACATTTTGTTCCCATGTTATTCTTCAATCGCCAGCCACAGCCATTAATTTATTAACCTCAATTTCCATTATGACTTGAATCCACAGACTTCATTAGATGAAACCAATGAAATGGGCAATGTAATTGAAGATTTTAATACCCAAATTGATGGATTTATACAGGTACATTACCCCATTCAGATCCTTTGGCGTTTTTACACCCCATGACTGAACTCCTCTGTGTTCCACTCTGACCACCAACTCACTGTTGCTGCAGCTTAAATCCCAGATAACACGACATCCATGAGGTAACTGACCCATCAGTAGTGGTATTTACTAAGGGTCTCCCTCCTCCCATCATTGCTCTGACCATAGCCCCGCAGGGCAAACGTAACATCCTAAACCTCCACAAACAAGAAAATGCCTCCAACCAGAAAGTTGCTAGTGCTTTGCAGGCCAAGACAAAAGCCACCCGCGCCACTGCAGCTTTATTATCCCAGCTTCCTTCCATCCGCCTTCATGCAGAAATCTTATTTTCTAAATACCTAGGTGCAATTTTGATGCAGGTAATTCTGACAACTAGCTGGCAATCAGCCAACTCTCTCCCCATGTTGCTGATCACCCCACACCATTGCTCTCCGCCTTGGCCCACACACTTGCCTTTGATATGGTATCTGATACCAAGGATGAGCCACCTAATCCCCCACCCCTTCCACCATGGTGTTTTTTTTTTTTTTTTAAAAAAAAAAAAAAAAAAAAAAAAAAAAAAAAAAAAAAAAAAAAAAAAAAAAAAAAAAAAAAAAAAAAAAAAAAAAAAAAAAAAAAAAAAAAAAAAAAAAAAAAAAAAAAAAAAAAAAAAAAAAAAAAAAAAAAAAAAAAAAAAAAAAAAAAAAAAAAAAAAAAAAAAAAATTGAGCAACTTGTCGCTGTCCCACCTGGTTGGTTGTATTCTCGTTTGATTATGTTTCACCTGTTTTTTTGGGCGGTTAATCATTCTGTTTGGGTAAGTCTGCTTGTTCATTTTTTTAGCTCTTCGAGCTTCAGGAATGTCCATCCCCTGGCTGGCATACCTCAAATAAATTTCATTGAAAGTTCTATACTATTGTAGCAGAGTTAACATCTGTTACAGATTCATAGCACCAAAGTTTTGTTTGTGTGGGACTTGAAATCTAAACTGGTGGAAGAAAATAGAAAAATGATTTTAATCTAGCAATCTGGAAATTTTATGATTAAATTTGTATGAATTATCTGCCTGCTGAGTCATCATTCCAGTTATACTATAAGGAATTTTATTCTCATTGATTTGCGCATCATTCATGCAGTTTAATGTGGTTGACTATATCTAATACTTGATTTATTTATCTAAAATAAGTTAATATTGAATACCACATGAAAGAAAATTCTAACATCATAAGAAAAGATATATCAATGCACCAATGGGACCTTGATAAATACATAAGGGTAGCTTTTGGAGAGACAAAAAAACTATTCTGATGTATTGATGAACTTTATAAGTTAAAGAAGCACCTGCAGGACCACTAGTACTAAAAAAGAAGTACCTGCAGGAGAGATGATATTGATATAGGACCTAAGTTTATGTCTGATAATATAATTTTGACAAATCATCTTTTTATATATTATATACTTAATCTTGTATTTACTAATATGTAGAGAAAAGGTTTAATGGTTTATGTATTCCAATGTTAATATATAGAATTAATTCACTTTAGTTTATCTCGCCCTTCTTGCCATAGATTCTGGTAAATAAAGGAAGGTTGGTTCTTCAATCTGGGTGTGTGACAGCCCAGTGAAAATCTCAGAATGCCAGTGGCATAGCAGCCCAGATGACTTTGAGGAGAGATGCCCTATAGTTCATATGAGGGTAGTAAAAGCCAAGTAACGTACTAAAGGCCACATAGTAATCCAAATAGCTTCAATTGTGGCAACCGCAGGTCTTGCTGGAACAACCAAGGGTGGGAGAGGCATAAAGTAGGACCAATCCTCCTAGATCTGTGTTTGCCAGTCATTGGTATCAATCTCAATATTTTTTTCTTCATATATATAATGATCATGAAGTTCACTAGAATGTGTTGATTTACAATAATAAGGATCAAATTGAAAATTAAATTGAATTTATTTATTTATTTATTTATTTTGAGCATGATGTGATCTTAGTGATCATTCTGCTGTTGATGGGATGGGTCAAACTGCTTCACGGATTCAGAAAAAGTAATTGGGACGGCAGAAAAAATTATTTATAAAGACTTTGGTAGATTGCTCCAAAGATTGGTCATTTGAATGATCTGTAACTGAGTAACTTGTCCAGATTTTGAGAAAAGGCGTCCATCATCTATAAACGTCATGTTGTAATTGGCAGGTTAGAAGGCCTCAGGATGTCTGGATTGCGCCAAACCAGTAGTAGATGGAAAGACATGTCAGGCGGATGATGATGGCCTTCTCAAGCAATGGGTTATGAGATTCTTGGTTGAAAATATTGTGATGACACAGTGGTGGGCCATCGGACTAAATATAGAAGATCAAGCTGATTTTCTGGTATGAAGGATTAAAGATAAAGTTCAAGAGCGTAGCTTCTTACAACTTTCTACTAATGCGCAGAAAGCTTATGGATTGATAGATTGAAGTTCTTTCTCAACAATCATTGGGCCCAATACGCTGATGGCGCGGGTTTGGTGGGATTAAAAAAAATAATAGGTAGGCAGTAAACTGGCGAAGTCTTCAGGAAGAAGTTGGGAAAACTGGGTTTATTTGCTATAAACTTAAACAGAAGAATGAATTGATAACTGACCCTAGTAGGGGCAGTTGTCTTTTATACTTGGTGGTGGGGAAAATAAAGGGGAGTACTTGTAATTGGGTCGCTTTATCAATCTTTTTGCTGGTCCCCCTTGGTCAGGGTTGAAAAGAGAAAACTGAGTTTGAGGGGTTCCATCAGATAGCTTATGTATAAGGTTATAGAAGCTCTGACAACAGAAACTTTGGATCAGTGGTGGAGGTGCTCTAATCAATCAAAACTTCAGCTGATTTTCTTGTATCAGACGTTTAGCTTAACTGGTTTCCCAGGAGATTGATTTTGGTATTCAATTTAAATTATAACTTTTGGGGATGAATTTTTGACTTAAATCAATAACCAATGATTAAAATTTTAATATTTAGTGATCAAAACCTGTTTTCTGACTCAGTAAGACTTTTATGAGTTTTGAGGCTAAATTTTCTTAGCTCTTGAGTGTTAAGAGGTGACAGGGAAGGGTTAAGAGGTGATAGGGAAGGTGTAAGCTGAGTCTGGGGTCGATCTGGTGGTCCATGGTATTAACTACTTTCCTAAAGATCCTTTTTATCTTTATCATAAAGGAAGAAGTAGGTAAGTGGGTACAGTAGGGGATCTTTGGGGTCCAGAGATGTGACCCACCGCTCATCAACCGCTTGGGCCAGGTCACCCAGATGCATACTAGGCTCCCAAGGTGCCTTTGGTCCCCTCTTGCATCGGCGGAGAAACTTCCCACGGTCTAGCCACAGAGGTAGGGTTTCCAGACTTAACCTCTGTCCAAATTTTATATGCTGTCACCAAGTGTGTTACTAGATTACTATTAGTACCTCACCTTGATGCATTCAATTACTTTAGTTTAAAAAAAGACTAAATATATATCCCGCTGATGCAACTCTCAATTCTCTAATTAATTATTTACCTTACACCATGATCCTGGTTCTCAAATAAACCATTTAGATATATTAAATCCTTGACCCCGCACCAGCGTAAACTTTTTGTAGATAGGTTTATTTGTATTTGTCATGGCCATCTACAAGTATTTCAATTGCATTTGGCTTATCGCTACTATTATAGAAATGCCCTGAGCCTAAGGCATTTGTTTCCCTAACCTATTTTGGATATTGTGTATCTATCCTGCCGTTTTTAAGTGCTACTTAGTAAGAATAATTTGCACAATAGAACCTTTGAGAATTAAAAGGGATTATGTAGAAGGGATTGCTAAATTATTATGGATTTATTCTTATGTAGGCTTTTTAGAGTTTACAATCAAGATTTTGCATAAAAAGCAGGATAGTCTACCATAGTATTTGAAACTATAGTGTGCTTTCATTTTTTAACAGTAAATCCCTGTTGAAGGTAACTAAGATTTTTATGTGTGCTTTACAAGGGCTTTCATCAAAAGGTACCTTGTTTTTTGTGTCTTTTTAACATGTGCAACTGAAATCTGACGCCCCTGCTCCAATTCCAACATTATATGCTTACTACAGAGTTTAGACTTTGTTTCCCTGAGCACCACATTTACTTGTATAAATCCTTATATAAATTACTTTCCTCTTAGCCAAATTGCCAAGTATTCACATGAACCTATGGATGAAGGCAAAGCAGCCAGATTATCTTTATATCTTTAGTTCTATAAAAGCAATGAGGTAGAAAATCCTACTGTGAATATTCCCCATTCCAGTTAGTTAGAATCACAATCTTTAACATGGGTGTCAATGTCCCTGGGTTCAGCTTCAAGAAGTATCCAAATGTTTATTTCATGGCTAAAGACTTACTGCCGCCAATGCAAACAAAGCCCAACTTAGTATGCTTTTTATATATAACAGGAAATTTTATAATAATACCTACCCTCTATTCCACATGACCATCAGTTATATGGTCAAGAAACATGATATTCAAGGAGCATCTAGTAGTTGTTATTTCCATATACATTCACCCTAATATTCTCTAAGTCAAGCAAATTCCTGCCTGTCAACATATTGACATTAGCGGTCTGGCTGCGTTCATAATCATAACAAAATGATAATAGGCTATTACTTGGTGGTTGTATGACACCTTTTGTGAACTTCACACTAACATTTTTTATGATCAAAAGTAAATTCAGGACGTCCACCAAAAGTGGAAGGACTTGATGACCATATCAATGCTGACCTGTTGTAGATTGTTAGTAAACCTATAAATAATTGGGGTGTAACCCCTTAATGGATAGCAGACATAACACACCATTGTACCCATTTCAAGAACTCCCCTGAGGTAGAAGGAGCATATCACACTGAATCTGAAGCGGCTGATCACGACGCCCAGCAAAACAATTCTGATATAATCTGTCAATTACATGAAGAATTGAAATTACGCCAGACAACTTTCAGAAATCATATTAAGCTATGATCGCCTAGTAAACAAGTTGGTACAATATAATGAACTTCATTGACGTAGCGTAGATGGCTCAGAAACCAATATAAATAAAGCATTTTGCTCCAATACTGATTTTACCTGGATATTTAAAACCTACATCTTTAAATGAAAACTCAGGGACATGAAGTAAGGTCCTGATTAGTGAGAACCTTGACTTGAAAGCGAATTTTTGTCTGTTAACCAAAAAATTGAATTGTGAAAACATGGTGCAGTTGGAACAATGACATATTTTTTCAATATTAGCAGTTTAAAGATGAGATCTAAAAAACTTTGTAAGTGCTGAAAAGGTTAGATTAGTGAATGATCCTCCAGTATACTTATTGTCAATTGGGAAACCCATCTGATGGAGACTGATACTGAGGGCAACAAAATTTCTTGTTATATGTAACATGCTGATATTTCTAACAACCATTCCTACCCACAGAATTTACGCCCCTAACACTCTGACAACTTCTCTTTATGATCATTTGGCCCATATTACCTGAAAGATTTCAGTACAACCCATAAGCATTATTGCCACTATCACACTCATGATAACTTAACATCCTCATGCATCCAGCTCTGAAAAATCAAAGCATTCTTAACACACTCCTCAATTTGTAATATTTAAACTTCATATAGGAACAACGCAGGCTCTTTAGCCTTGAAGCCATGAAATTCAATTCCAGGTCAATTATCCTAACTTACCTAAGTTAAATAATAATGGTAGTGTTCACAATTTTATCAATCTTTTGAGATTCTATAGAATGGGATCCAAGAAAGATATTCTGGTGATGTTATTTTACTTATACTTAGAAAGTCTAGAAATTGTTTATGTTTAATTAAAGTTTGTCAATGCAACATACCTTAGTGCCAAGGATCTTAATAAAATATTTTAAAGGAGCAGAAAGTATGGCCACTTGGAAAACGGAATTCCTTGACATCTCCTTTAACAAGGATGAATCTATAAAGTATATATTGATTGCTTTTATGTGGAGGTGCATACACTATCTGAGGCAAGACTTATATGACTTTGATGCTCATTTCTCTCTTTTCCAGGCCTGAAAGCCCTACAAGAGATTGTTTTTGGTTATGGTACCTTTTTTAAATTAGAAGAATGATTTTACTCATATGATACATTATCTCTGCTAATGAGCCATTACTCTTGAGGCGCCCAACAAGAGTCATTGGGGGTCTTGCAATCAACACATTAGGGCCATCTCCTCAAAAAAAGTTGACTCAGCCTTACGGCCCTCATTTCAAAAAGCCTGGTATCAATCAGGTTACCTGTCATCTTTGCCAAAACATGGCAATATACTAATTGTTGCCCTACTCTATTATATATTCCCTAAGGCTCATTCTGTGAGCCCTGCAAGTAACAATAAGTTGGGAAAAGACAGGGTAGAGTAGAGAAAGGATTTTTACATCCTACTCCTCTAAAAAATAAAAATTAAAAGAAATTACAGTGACAACCTCCCATTAAACAACTGTATGACAATAACGCCCTGCCTCTAGCGCTCCATCAAGAATATATTTTATGTATGGCAGTGGTGATCTTCAACTTACAGAAAGAACGTGAGGCCAAGTTGGAGCATAAATTAGTGATGAAGCATTACATTGAAACAATTGGATCAACAAGAGCTTTTTTCACTTTGGAGAGACCCCAGGGTGGACGAGGTCCAAGTAGACATACCTTTGATGTTTTAGAAAATTCAGCTTTTAAATTGTGAGCACCTTGTAAAATTATATAGGTCAAGAGGACACTTTATAGCTAATCATATATTTAGCTAAGCTTGTTTTTTTGTTTAGCCTACATTAATTTTAGATAAATAGGCTTAAATTCAAAGATATTGTAAACAGTAGGGAACTAGATAAATATAAAATCCACTAGATTAGTGAAAAAAAACTTAAACTCAAACTAGACAAAAATTACTAGAAATTTTATGGTACTGTAAGGTCTTTAACAACAACCTTCCTCAAAGCTTAAAAGTTGCTGATGCTGCGACTGGCTCACTAATAGTATTTCTACTCCTAGTGTTTTACCTAATCAAGATTATGACTTCCTTAATGGAACCTCTTTTATAAAAACTTATGTGATATATTAAAAATTTTACAATCCGCAACATTGAAAGGCTCTGCTGGTGCGCCAGGCCAACAATATGGCGATCACCACATTCTACTGGATTAAAATCATTGAATTACACTTACTGCAAGTTTGCAAGAAGTTGCAGCTTGAACATCATATGTCAAGCAACTTCACTAAAGGGAGTCCAGTTTAATGGATAAATCCTGTGGCCGACTCAGATCATTGACCTTTAGCCTAAGTGCCTGGCAACCTCCTGATCATGAGTCATGAAAGTCTGGCCTTCACCAATCCCTTGCTATCAGCTTGCAGTCAGGATGGTGCCCTTGTAGGGTTTCCTTTCAGTTTAGGTATTTAAATGGCCAGGCAACATACTTCTAAAAATGTAATCACATAGGGGTTCACTTCCCCCAGGGATCTCCCTTCTCTCACCCCTTACAAGGCTAGTAGCATACTGCTAGGATAAAACAGATGAGCAAATGAGGAATCCTATTTGGATTAGTACCAATCCTTAAATAGAGTGGCCAGTGAGATCATAAAACTTTTAAGGAATATTTGGGTAAAGAATAGGGTATGTTATACTGGAGTTGCTCGCTGCTGCTTCACAGAAGCAATTAGAGGAACTTCACAGCATGGGAATAGTTTGGTAAGAATCTACGGCTTGTAGATTCAATTGATTGGATTATTTAAGTGATAAATAATATTTTTAGCACTT
>JAKSZP010017828.1:0-34396 GCA_022478985.1 Massospora cicadina | reverse complement strand
GATAGACTACTAGATATTTAAATGAATGAAAGAGTGATAAAAAGAAGAATAAACTTGCAATGAAAATGAAAAGGTAAATAGAGAAAATCGGTTGGATGGAAAAAAGAATAAAGGGTAAGAAAAAAGAAAGGAAAGGACAAGAATGGATCAACAATAAAGGGATGAAGAGAGGGACCGTACTAATTAAAAAAATCCAATTCATAATTTGGTATGAATGGGGGGAGGGATGGGGGACGTAAGGGATTAAGACGAATAAAACCATATAAAGAATATAAGGATCGTATAAGAATGTATAAGGGTGAGTACAGTGTGGGAAAAAATAGGCCAGTAGGACAAAATAGAAGATTGAAGAAAAAGAGGGGAAAAGACGAAATGAAAAAGAAGGGGGCAAAAGGGGGGAAGAGAGAATAGGAATGGGGAAGGAGGAAAAATGTATAATAGTCAAGGGTTAGATAATTATAATAGGTTTCTATCGCCCATAAAGTTCCTTTTGTCCTTCCCTCGTCTATTTATAATCTTCTTTATTTACTCCAAAATTATCAATTTGAACCAAATCATATTCAAACTAATCATATTGAACCTTATACCTGTAGACGGGTGGTATTTACCATCCTCGTATCCTTTCCTTATTCTTTCGTTCACTGTCACTTCTTTTTATGTCTCCATTCTTTTTCCCTTATCTATCTCATTTCTCTCCTCTTTTTTGTACCCTCTTATCTTCCCTTATCTTTTCTTCTTTGGCCCTTGGTCTATGTAGATCTTTTTCCTGTCTGTCGATTCCTTTTGGTCGTTTCTCTTTTATCCCTATTATCCCCTTACCCTTCTTCGTCTTTTTTTCTCATTGTACCCCCTTGTCTTATCTATTTTCTTCATTATCCATATAGGATTTCTCTATTCAACATGTCTATTTGATTGTTCTTTACATTTAGTTCATTTTATAAAATTAGGAGGTATCGTGTTAGTGGTTATCTACTCATAGCTTGTCCGCCCTTTTCCTTTTAGTCTCAATTCATGAGACTATACTTCTACAAATACTTTTTGGGGTAGACAGATATTCCAATGAGAGAATCGTTACATTGTTTCAATTAGATGTTTCTTATATTTTTACTATTAGATAATTCTTATTTTCTCCCTCCACTATCCTCAACCTATTATCTCCCCCTAGAGCTTCAACCACTGATAATCATTCTTCCTCTAATCTTGATTATTAAACATTTTCTATTATTAGGCAGTCATTAGCCTTTCATCCTCTATCAATTAATGTGATAGTAAATTATTGTTTTAGTTAATCGTCCCGTAGGTGTAAAGTATGGGGCTTGACGTAGAGGTAATATGTATCATTCTGGGTCATTAGAATAATTATACTAAAGGATATTGTCATAAGAATATGCAATAGTATTTCATACCATACCTCCTTCTACTAAATGTACTCAATGTACAGTAATATAGAACCTAGCTAATAAATTTAAATTTATGGTTAATTATATTAGCCAATTGAACTTAACTTGTGAAATATTAATCCTTTAAGAAGCCCAACCCTTAGGGGATTGAACCAAAGGAGAGATTTATAACCATTCACTAGTCGTTGGGTAATATAAAAAGTATCCACATAATACCTAAGTAAAGGGTTTATTTACGATTATGAACCAATCTTTAGATAAATTATCTTTATTATAAGACTTTATAAATTCTACCCAATCCTTATATCTTTATTAATACTTATTTAAATAATTATATGCTGATTATCTATCTCACTACACCTAATTACCCATTTTCAGAGGTGGTTGGTTGTAATTTTCACCTATCATTTAGACTTTGTACCCTGATTACACATAAAGTATAGACTTAGACTAAATAGATGGGATCTTACCAATTAGGTAAGTGATTATTATTTACTATTCTAGTTAAACCGTTATCTGTGGTCTATGGGGAGGTAAATAGAGGGACATGAAAAATGGAAATCAGTTGTATACAAATATTCCTCGTATTTATAGAATTGACCTTATTAAAATATTTATAAACCTTAATAGTCTATTTACTAAGCATGCTTCCATACCAGTACTTTTATACTTTCTATTTCTTATACTTATTACCTTGGTATTATTAGTTTCACCTAATCATACCCTATCTTCTCTGACATTTTTATTGTATTTTCTACTCCCTTATGGATCGGCTTCCCTCTTACTATTATTGATAATAGGCTAATGAGTCACATCTTTACCACCTTTATCCTTGGGGCCAAGTGAGTCAATAACTCAACCAAATGGACTGATCAATCATAAATATAGAATAGTAAATTCTAGAGGAACTAAAAGTGAAGGGGATTCAATAAACCAACCCATAAAAAGGGGATAATACGAGAGGGTAAACAACGTGCAAGAGGGTGGGGAGAATACGAATTAGAGGGAATCCAATACCTTGAGTGTGAGAGGGAATTAGGTAGTTATCTATTAGATAACCCGGTTATACACATACAGGATTATACAGTATAGTCCACTAGTTTTATAAAAGTCTATATAATTATATCTATTGAAATAAGACCCAAGATACCCACCATCACTAAGGATAATCCCTCCTACATCCCCTGATAAGTCAACTAGTCTATATCCTAATCCTTTCTTATCTATAACCCTATGTATTTTATATAAGGTGACAAGTTTGATGGTACATGACGAGGGACTAGAGTAATTCAAGGATAATATAAGTAGAACCCATAGGGTAGGGTGGATGAAGATCACAAAGAGAAGAAAAGAAAAAATCTAGATAAATAATAGTTGGTTTAATAATCTACAAATAGATCTATAAATCGATATCATAAACTTGAGATTGTAACTTTATAGGGGGATCAAACGAGAATGATGAGGGAGAGAAAAGGGGTAGATCAAGGAATAGGTGATAGAGTATAATTAGAAAGGGTATAATATAATAGTAAAAGAATAATTTATAGAAATCTAATTTAAGAGACCAGGTAACCAATTGACCATCGCTAGAGAATAAAAAGATAATGAAAAAGGATGAGTGAAAAAGGGGTAGGAATGAAAGAAGGGTAGTGAAGGGGGAGGTCAACAGTTTAGAGAATAGAAAGAAGGGGAATGACAAGGTTGGGGGTGGGGAACAAGTGGGGGAAGAAGGGGAAGGATGGGGTGGTGGAGGATATCATAAGGAACAAAAAAAAGAGTAAAAAGAACCCTTAACTAAAATAAAGGCTAAGAATGGTAAAGATTAAAAATCCATGAGGAGGATGATAGGTTGGAGTTGGCTAATATAAAGAGGTGAATAGATAAGCCTGGAGATCATTTAACACCTTGATTAGGGAGTAAATTCAATGCAAATAGTATATTAGCGGATTCTTTTTATACCTCCAAATCCCTTATCAACCCGTAACCTTTTATGATCCCTGTGTTTAAACCTAAATTAGGTACTAGTACAGTTGTATACTAGAATTTATCGTAAAGCCCGAGTTGAATGGATTGCTCTGGAAGTAAACAACTAGATCCCCTTTCCCAACCCAGTATATCGTACAACCTTATCCCCTACCTCATTAGCCCCAATTAAGACCTGTAACTGGTTGGATTCCTTACCCTACCTAATCATCCCCTTTTATTCACAGTTGATTACCCTCTCTCCACCCTTTCCTAGGAGAGGATATAGGTCATCTATAAGCTTAGTGGTTAGGCATTTAATAGGCACTAGTTATTTGTGTAACCTTTATCGATCACTACACTGGTATAGGTGCATATTACTTTAGAGTCAACCCCTACATAAAAAATTTCACAGATTAGTTCAAGGACGATATATCTAAAGAATGTGAGGATTTAGGAAGAGAAAACCGGAGACTGAATAAAATGGACTATAAAAAAGAATAAGACTGGGGGCATAGACTAAAACTAATACCAGTTCAAGAGAGGAAATAGAGGAAATAACCTTCCCCTATAATGTTGTACCTTTTTATCACTACCTAACCTATTATCTATTTCCTTGCCTCCTTTTTATACCCCCTTCCCAGCCTCCCCTCTACATCCAAACTACCGGTTATCACTCCACTCTTACCCACCTTTTCTCCATTCGGTCCCTTTTTATCTTTTCCTATTTCCTTTTCTTGTTATTCTGTCATCCCCTTCCCCTCCAATTCTCTTCTATGTATAAAATTTTTATTTGATCTTTTCGTTTTATGGACCGGTTATTGTGAGGCTTAAACATACTTTGTCCCCTTTATTATCTATTTACCAAACTAAACCCCTAGCCAACTAGGCACTAAACAAGTTAATACAAAACTTATCAGTGACTACCCAGTAAGGTTTAAAGGATAAATAAAGCGACTAAGGGATAAAGACAAGGGGGTAAACTTGTAAGATTACTAATACCTTATTAGAATTTATAACCAGTATGGAAATTTTTAGTGCTTTATTTTATTTACTCACAAAACTCCATCATATTCTTGTAAATATAATTTTATAGTGCATAGTTAAACTACTATGAATTAAACTAATCGGCAAAAGGGAACCATTTTAACCAAATTGGCCTTTCTAATTACGTTCTATGGGGCTTCCTCCTACTTACTATCGATTTTTCTAGTCGTCCCATCCCATTCGTTTTATGCTCCCCTTTCTATTACAAACCTTTCTTCACCCAAACCACCCTTTTTACACTCGTCCTTGTCATCCCTGAGTTGTCTTTCACTAGACTATCTCTTTTACCCCCTATCCTTCATCATCATCGATATTCATCTTTTCATCTCGAATCCTATCATTAGTAACCCAACCCGCTCACACCTACATTTTAGTTAAGCCTTTTTAAATATAAATCTATTTACGATAATCTTAACTTGGCCGATTGGCCAGTCTATAATTATATTATCCCTTAATAGTTTTAGGTGTATTCTTAAAAATAGGTATCTAAGCGAGTGAAACAAGTACACTATAATTTAAAATGGAGAAAGTTTCATAACAGAAGAAGGGACTAAAGTTTACAACTAGGGAGGAAGAAGCTTAAACCTGCAGATAGATGGGATTTAATAAGAGTACGAATTTAAAATTGAGGGGTTAATTAGTAAGTTTTATTTACCTATGAGTAAGAGTTTAGGAACTAAGCAACCAGGTGTGAATTTAGAAATAGGAAGTGACCTATCAAAATTAGGATTTGAATAAAGGGTACGGTAGGTCTAAAGGATTACTGTAAGAACAGGAAGGGGAAGAAACCCAATAATAGATACACCTAAAGGTAGAGGGATCCCCCTACGGGATCTACAATAAATTGAAACCCCGTAAGAAAATAATGACCATAAATGATATTCTAATAATAATATAATTATCAGCTCCCTCTGTAACTTAATTTTAAGCAGTTGAATAAATCGGATAACCTCTCTCTCGTTAATACCCGCCTTACAAATGTTATAGGCTTTATGCAGGTTAAACATAAGTCCTTGGGAGAATCCCTAACCATGTACAATCCCGACTGTTCATTTAGTCGGCTTTTACTGCTCAACCAGTGTGTAGGGGTTAGGAAGCCTAGGTCTATCTCACTGCCCCCGTAGGGGCCCCTTCCAGCCCCCGTGAATCACCACATTGAGGTGGTTGACCCTTTACACCAGCTTAGATCATATATAGATTTATACCACTACGGCTAGGTCTAATCACCTAGACTATGATTTAATAGTAGATATAGTCATTGCCTAAAACGTATTATCTATCTCACTTCATTATTAAACGGATATTTGTGAAAATTACTGCCTTTATAGATGTCGATCTCTTTATTCCATACTCTGGTCCCTATCAATTTGACCTAGATCTACTAAATTTATATTACTAAACCCTTGTCAAATCATACTACTATTTACAATCCATAAACTAACCAGGTATTTCTTTTTATCTCACATTTTATCACTTCCCTTATATATTCTTCCTATCCCGAGCCTTCCCATCCTTCCTCTTATCCCTTTTGTTTCCCTGAGTTCCCCTCCTTTCTTCTCCCTTACTCTTCTTAGTTTCCCCTACCTACTACTTTTTATTCCTTAGAATACTTCTAGACCCACCTATTATTGGGTCTATCCCGTCTTTCCTATTTATTAGATAAACTCCACTCTATTGGGCCCTTTTTCTTTGATTTAAATTATTATTTCTTGATCTATTTAACTTTATTGTAAGCATTTCATACCCATTTTTATTAAAATAAGTTATAACTTATAGGTTGGTATACTTCATATAGCTACAGTAGCCCCTTGGAAGATCTACTCTAATATCTGATTATTATTTGCTACCTATAGATTTATGATTAACAATTTTATCTGAAGAAATAGAACAAATATTTAGAGGATTAGTTATACAAAGGAGAACACAACTCTCTTCATACTCTAATCTTAATATAAAATTAACCTAACTGCAAAATAATTACCTCCCAATAGATATTGCCAGTGAGCCATACAGGCTAATAACCTCCACATGTTATAGGGTGAATCCCCCTTACTATGAATTATTAGAAGTGTAATTATCATAACCACTCCCCTCTTTTCTTATGTCTCTATATTTGTAATCATTACTTTACTCTAGCCATAATTTTCCCCTTTCATTTTAATCCTAAGGTGAAATATAATAATAGGGCTAAATAATAGTAGAATAAAGTAGTGGTATTGGGGAGATAGTTTAAAAATAAGGGTAGGGGAATTATCCACATGATAAGCTTTATTTATAATCTGTATTTCCCAGATAGGGATCCCTATTCTCCATGCCTTCAAGTTGAATTGAACTCTCGTCTTTGCCCTGATATACAGCTATTGTATTCATTGCTAAGGGTTTTTAGCATCCCCCTTCCTTATCATTGTAAACCCTGCCTTCGTATCCCCTTCCCAATCCTTAGACTTTCCCCTTCTTGCTTTTGTAATCTCTTTTATAGAGGAAGTAAGTGGTTACCAAAGGTTTAGGCTGGATAGTAGACTCAGGTTAAGAATAGGGATCCTCCTCTATCACTAAAAATCCTATTGTTGAGAATTGAAATTATATTTTATATAAAACGTTTTTGTAATACGTTGTAAGATTCTTTGCGTATGGGTAACTATTATATTTGTGATTTAACCGAGAGATCCCCTATCTTGTAAGTTTATTACTTAACCCCACATGGGTTATCATTTACTAGGGGTAAGTGTTGAGATGGAATAAGGAGGGCTTAAACTTGTGAAATGTTAATTGGAATGTTTACTTTGGATAATAATTTAGTGACCCAACTCTCTCTATTTCTCTAAATGGAATATACAAATATGTATAGAGGCATATCTTTATTGGGTTTCATATTAGTTTCCTATTTTGCTCTTTTTACTGTTTTATTCCCTCTTATCCTTTGCTAATCCTGTTTCCGTTTTCTCGTGACCTTTTTATTTTTCGTTTACCCTTTTATTCCCTTTTACATTTATCGCCTCCCTGATCCCCCCTTACTCTCTCTTAACCCATTCGTCTCCCTATTACCCTTATTAGCCGGCTCCCCCTACTTCACCACTAGTGGACTAAACCATTATGTAGATAAAGTTTTGAGGTATTTCAATTTATTTCCCCTACTTTCTTATATGCTCTACATATTTTTATAAAAATTTAATCCTTATCAAGCTATTATTAGGCACACTTTGTTATGGTAGAGTCTTACGAAAAGATTTATTGCCCTTCGATTATAACTATTCCTATATTCCCAACCCATTTATTTTATATAAACTATATTAATAACTCACTATAGATTATTGGTTTAATAACTAGTTGCCTATTTGATTTAACGAACATAAGTTTTTAGGTTTATAGTAGGAATCAAAGGTAACAATAAGGAACAGGGGAGGGTAGTGGAATAAAACGTTTACAATAAATTAACTAGGGAATACCTGAATAATAATTGCTTTACCAAATAGTGGGATTAGGAGTAAAATACCTACTAAAGGTTTGTAAAAGAGATATACTACAAAAGAGTAAAAAAATAAAGCGAATAAATCAACAAGTGGGCCCTCGACTGGGACGAAAAAATAGGAATAAGGTATAAAAAGAATAACCCAGCAAAGACCAAAAAAGATTCCAATTGAAGTATCAAAAAGGGGAGAATGTGTAGGGAGGGAATAAGGAGTAAAGGGGGTTGGCTAGCTTATCTACACATAGTAATAATATAAAGAATAAGGAGTCTAAACTATGATAATCTAAATAATAATTTGGTCAACCCGTTTTAACAATCACCGGGAAGAGAAAAAATCTACAAAGAAAGTAAGAAAGAGCCGGGGATAAGGTAGAAAACCTAGGAAGGGGTAGATAACAAAGAAGATAAAAAGAAATGAGGGGACAATGAGAATAAAGGGGATGAGACAAGAAGAAAAAACAATAGGGGGATAAAAAAGACAATAGCGAAAAAAGAAGTCTATGACAAAGGGTAAGAGAAAAGGATGATAAGATTCGAAGGGTATAAGAATAGAGCTGAAGAAGGGTGATAAGTAGGATGGGGAGAAAGGATAGAGGGGATGGGATGGTAAGATTTTGAGAGGGTAAGGATAATAAGTGGGGGTGTAAGAGAGAGGAGGGAAAGGGGGTCGGATGTATGTGGATAGTAAGGAGAAAAACCTAGGAGTGGGGATAATTCATAGGGGTAAAAGACAATAGTGGAACGACCACTAATAAGATTAACTAAATAGTAGGATAACCAAATATTCCCCTTTAGGGACCCATACCTATACATATAAGTTATATAAACGTACCTCTTAAAACTTTATTGGCTTGCTCCTTTATCATGCCTTTACTCCCCTATAGCCGATTAGTTTTACTTGTATACCCGACCGGGGATTGCCAGGGGATCCCTCTTTGTATTTGGCTATTCCCTCCTACTGATTGGAGTGAGATTAGCCTATTGCTTTTCACAGACATGACTGATAACGGATTCATTGCACTAGCTAAGGTTTTGTACTTGTACGAGTGGAAGAATAAACCCCGAGGCTAAGTGACTATGTTTCCGTACCAGTGAACAACTTTGCCCAATGGGTAACTTTACTTTAGAACATAAAAAGAAGAGGGTAAATTATATGAAAACTAAATTGACTGGGACCATATATTACTCAGGTTAGATAAAAAATTTGTGGATGAAAGATAGGGGTTCGGTTTCGACAAGGAAGGACGAATACTAAATCAACAGGCTAAGAATAGAACTTGTGAAAGTTTTATAATGTTCCCTTTGGGTAATAATTTATGCCTCTATCGATTAGGTTTATATTTACCTTTGTCCCCTTGTAATTAGCTTTCGCATTAGCCCCATTGTTCCTTTGATAGCCCCTTGCCCACTTTGGTCTATTTGTAATCTTACTCTATTGCCACCTTATGAGAGGGGGAGGGCCATACCGTACCGGATCATCGGGGTGGGATGGATTTGGGTTTGGGGAGAGTGCATAAATAAGAGAATATTTGAATGAATAGCCGATAGATGTGTTTTAACCGTGTATGAAAAGAGGGACATCTCCAAGAGGCTCCATGGGATAAGTATAAAAGTGGCTAAGCCTCCTTACTTCATGTAACTCCCCCTCTTATCATGTTTCCGTATAAAAAAATAAAACATTGGTTGAGTCCCTAAATAAGATTTTAGTATAAATAATAATTAGGGATTAATAGATAAGACTAATCCACATTTACAAATAATTATACAAACCCACTCATATAAGAGAAATTAGTTAAGTTTCCCTATTACCTTTTATCTTATGTTTTTTTTATATAGGTATCGACCATTATTTGTAGGTAGTTTTGGTATTATTGATCTAACGATCTTATATAAAATATAGTTACCAAAAGACAAGTTAACAAGACGATTCAATCTAAATTGGGACCTACGGCACTATAAATTATAAAAGGCCACTATAAATATTTTTTTTAGTAAGTTCCATTCTATGCCTCTTTTATGATTTGTTGATACCCCTATTGTCGTTTTATTTACGACCCTTTCCCTACCCAGTTCTTTTTCCTATTCTACTTCTTTTGTTCCCTATCCGTCTCTATTACATTATCCCATTGGCCATTTTCGTTGTTTTACCCCCTCTTTCCTTTTTATTTTCCCTATTTTCTTATATTTCTTTTTATTTTCTATCCTCTACCCGAGTCACTCCTTTCGTATTTTCTCATTCTCGTCTCATATTTTACCTATTACGCTAAAAGTATATTTAATGTTTTACGAAGAGGGAATGGGTCATATATTGTATAATATAAGTTAAGTTATAGCCACATATCAGTCTTGTGACTTTACGATTAAATCTAATTATGTGGATCCTTTTTATAGGTTAAATGTTTAGTTGATAAAAACTATTCCTACTCAGAGTATATAAACTTACTGCTAAGAAAATTCTATATATATAGAAGAAAATTAATATAAAATAAGGGGGATAAAGGATAAATTTGAAAAAGTATAATTTATACGAAGACTAATATCCAAGAAGTGAAGATAATAAGACTAAGGATAAGCTTGATAAGGGAAGAAATATTAAAAGAATGAACAAATGGCAAGTGGTAGAAAATCAAGCGAGTGATAGAGGGAGCAGAATAAGATAATAAGAAAATAGGACTAATACAAAACCTGATTGGATAACTTTACCTGAAAGAGTAAGCTATAAATTAGCCAAAACGAGGACACAGGGAGGGCCAAGAAACCCGGGGGATCGTAGGGGGGAGGGGGTAATAAATATTAAAAGGAAACGAAAGACGAAAAGAATAAGCGACAAAGGAAGACGAAAGGTAGGGATCCGCCAATCTGGGTAAGATAACCCTGTTGAATAGGCCACTCCCTTAAATACCTCCTAGTAACATATTTAGTCAAACTCAGGTTCGTCTATCTATATATAAGAGAGTCTCGAGCCCCTATTTAATATTATTTTTATAATTATAGTTCTATAGATCCGACTATAAACCCAACAAGCCAGTTAGGGGACCCCAACCCCACTGACTAATATTATTTTACAAATTAGGAGACTACGATATTAGCTATCTGTATCTTTATCTTTTAGCATTAGGTATTCAATCCTATTCTACCCTGCCTTTCTATTATATTATCCGATCCCCTTTGACATCCCCATCCCCTACACCACCCTTAGGTCCTCTACTACCATTAGCAATCCATCTTCCATTACCCTTTGGCCCCCTTCCACCCAGACAAAGGGACAACCCCTGAGGGGTTGATTATTAGGACTAAGGAGGCCCCTATACTTACTACCAACAAGAGAGAATGTTATTGCCAATCTTATTTCACTAGGTTGCTAATGCGGGTAAAAAGGCAACCACCTAAAGTTGGATAGGGTTGCCTATCTAATAATAGCCACCTATAATTTTATATCGTACCAATGATGGTAAATAGGGTTAGATAGGTGATAAAGATTTAACTAGGGAGAATAAAAAGAACATCTAAGGAAAAGGGATGGATGAATGGGGTAGGGGGGAATGGAGACAAGATGGATGAAAAAGAGAATAGCCGACATCGAAAGATTGAAAGGGAAGGAGTAGACAAGGAAGACTCAGGGAAAGGGGGAAATCTAGAATAGGGAATGGCCAAAAGATAAAAGAGAAACCAACCCAAAAAGGATAATAATAGCGAGGATAAAAAACTATCCCCCTTAGCAGATAAAGGAAGAAACATAAGACGTCAGTGAACAATGGAATGACTTTACATCAATAGCCACTCCCCCTATATTTTCCTACCTTTGGATAAATTGTTCCTTTTATATAGTAACTCAATCGCCTAGCCCGACAAACTAATTCCCCTCAAAGAAAGATGAAATGGGCCCTATTGCCCATGAAACCGAGACTCTAATCAATACCTCCCCAATAGAAATTAATAGTGAAAAGCATATTGACTACTGGATCTTGATTATTTACCTTTTTCTATAAATGCTCCATCTACGCTTATCCCAGCTTCTTTATTCCTCCCACCTATTCATCATGTGCTCCTCCCTAACCTCTCCTGGGGTTATCAGAGTGTTGCAAGGTGAAAAGTCTTAACCAGCCGGGTTTATGTTAGGGTACCACCCAGTCAATCAGGTAATAAGTCTTAGAGTTTCATAGATCTCTTCAACATTTACCAACTCAGAAAGGGGATCATAAACTACTAAGTATTGGTTATCTGCTATCATTTAAACGGTTAAACTGTTATCAATACCCTGACTTTTATGTCAATTTATTACCTACTATTATCCCCAGCTTTCTATCTCTCCTTTCACCAAAGTGGTTCCCCAACTATCACTTTACAAACATTCTAATGCAATCTTTTTTCTACCCCCACTTATTTTATACAATCCTGTCACCTACATTCATCCCTAGTTAGTCTCACCTTATTGGGGTTTATACTTCTTCTTTTTTCCTTAAGTTTTATTCCTTACCCCCTTTTTACAACCAATCCTTCAACTGATTTAAGTAAGTTTTATATAAGACTTTATAGTAAATCCCAATTATGAGAATCAAGTTATCAAGCCTAATACCCGTTATTCCCAGCCCTACCATGTTTATGTTTTAGCTTATTTTCTCAATCACGTGGATCTTTTCCCCTACCATCCAACTCTTTATTCAATTAGTATTATTTACTATATCCAACCAATTATCTTGGTTCTAATATAAATATTATTGTAGGTGTTACCTTAACCCTGATTGGGTTATCATATTAATATAAGATTATACTCTTACAATCACTATTATATTCCTACCTTTTTATTCTAGTATATTGTCTTATCTAGATACGATTTTATCCCCCTCCAACCAACTAGTCAAGACAGAGAGTTGACGAGGTTTCACTGACCTCCCTATATTTATTAGGGATTAATTCCTTTTATCCTTATTATATGCTGATTCTTTACCTACCTTCTCTATTTATCCTACATTGCCCCTCCTTACACATATTCGTTTACATAGTAAAGTAGTGCTTTCTACTACTAGACATTAATCGATAAACCTTCACGTGCTAAAACGTTACTACGTTCATTAACCATTTTATAATCCTCACCTGTGAAAATCATCTATTATCTGCCATATTATAACATACAATTATATCTACAGTCGTAAACTCCCAACATAGATCCTATCCAACATTTGTTCACCACTATCCTTTTATTCTTCCTACAATTCCTATTACCCACCCCCATCCCTCGTATTGTCTCACGTGTATAGGCATAGCCTATTAGTAAACTACTCCCAATCCTTCTTTCTGACTATTCTAGCAACTCTTGACGTGGATCCAGTGAGAGATCTTACCTTCAATTTTTATTATCCCTCTCGCTTATCTAAACTCCCCTACACCAGGCTATCTACAAAAAACAGCTGTGGAGAGGGGGGCTAGGCGAGGATAATATAACATGGTACACCTGTATTCGTTATAGCTATACCAACTAGAGAAGAGAAGAGAAGTTCCCCCTGGGTCAATGAGTTGTTAAAAAGTTAAACTCTAGTTAGGTTTCTCTTTCAAGTCCCCACATCTTTATATTCAAGTCTTTTTATATTCAACTTTATTCTCAACCTTATCTTTATTGGCCTTTATACTTATTATCTTATTTTTTTAATATACGCCCCACAGTTAGTGGGTTCTCTCCCAGTTTTTATATTCCCTTTTATCCTTACTAGATTTATGCCTTATCCCAAACTTTATATTTAGATTAAAGGGGGTTTTGTTTGGTAAAATTTATCCGAAAGCTTGTCTTCACCTATACATTAGACTTACTTTACTCAAAAGGCCTAAAAGGGAGGGAATAAAGAATATGAGTAGAAAGTGAAACGAGGGGAGTAGAAAAATAGTTAAAAGGGATTGTCTCCCAGTGATGTGAGTTTGCCACCTTTTTATGAATTCACTCTTAGTGTAAATTTGGGTCGATTCGGAAATTTAACCAATTTGGAAAATTTTGTATACATGTAAGTAAAAAGTACACGGAGAGGTAAAAAAAAACAACTAAAAAAGAAGAAGAAAATTTAGGGGAGGGTATAAAAATGGGGATGGAAAAGAATGGGTGTGAGAAAAGGTGTATAAAAAGAGCAAAAGGATGAAAAAGGAAAAGAGAACGTGAAAAAACGAAAAGGGAAAGGAGCGTAAAGAGAAGGAAAGAAGGCTTGGGGTTAGAAAAGTGCTAATGGTGTCATGTGTGAGCAAAATTGGGATGAGAAAGACTGGAAGAACGGATAGGGGAAGAGAATTGTAAAGAAAAAGAATGTAAAGGTGGATAGAATGGGGCATAGGATAAAATCTACAGGATAGAAAGAACGAGTATAAGGAAATGGGGAAAGATAAAAGTTGGGGTAGAAGAAACCCTAAAGATAGGGAAAGGGTTGGCCACTAATATATGTGACTGCGTTATTTGCTATAAAACAAGTCTGATACTTCAAAGGGTCCGTCTGATAAAATTGTGACTTTAAAATGCGTGATAAAAACCTTAACTTAGATAAAAAGTAGACGATAATGGAAGGAAAAAAGATAACCGGTGGGGAAGAAAGATAAGGAGGTCAACGAAAGAAGGGGATCGCCGGTGGAGGAGGAAAAAAAGATAGACAAAAAAGGGAAGGAAGAGGGGGTGAAAAAAGGAGAAAACAAAAGGGACAAGAAAGATTAGGAAAGACAAAAAGGAAGAGTAAGGAATGAGAAAGGGAAAGGCTTGAAAGAAAAAGAATGAGGGAGGCTAGGGTAAGAGAAACAAGGAGGATAGGGAAAAGAAGAAGGGATATAAGAGTAAAGGGAATAACCATGACTAAGAATATAGCAGGAAGATGCACTTTAGTGAGAATAATATGCGGCATTGGGGAATAGAGAACCATCTTAGGTCAAAGAACAAGGTCTGGGTAATTTGGTGGTAAAGAAAAGATTTGAGAAAAACCAAGGCTGTCACCCTATGGATATGCGTGTAGCAATGATAAGAAGGTGGAAAGTGGATGGATAGTGGGTAATAAAAATGTGTATAGAAAGGGAATGTCAAGGGATAGGGGACTAAAGACTGTCATAAAAGATAGCGAGTGACTCAGAGGGAGGGGGGAGTAAGAGGAGGGTAAATTAATAAATAAAAAAGTCGTTTAGGGGATGTAACTAAAGTTACAAGAACAAGGCGGGTATTGCCTTAACCCTGGTTGGGTTACTGATTATACTCCCCGTTTTATCAAAGTTATTCATTAGTCTTATTCACTAATCTATAAGGGGTATTAAATTTTAGGGGGATAAACTGAAATATTATTATATATACGACTAGTCATTGTGTATTCGAATATCCCCTACCCCTAACTCGTCTGAGTCGCTCCCTTTTGTTCTTCCTGTGCTGGGTTGTGATTCGTTACTAGGAATACCCTTACTATTATTCTATGAGCCATTTGTCTTTCTCACTACCCCTTTCTTTTTTTATGTTTTTGCCGATTCTTTCTCTTTTGAGCTACCCAATAGCCTTCTCTTTTCTTACTCTCTTGTTCCCCTCTCCATCTTAGACCTCCCTTGTCTTTTCCCTTTTTTCCATTCTCCTTTCCCCTTTCCTTCTTTCTTGTTCTTTCGTTTTTCTCCCTTCTACCCTTCCTTCTTTTCATTTCTCGGTTAACTTTATCCTCATTATTAGTTTTTATAAACCTATTCATTTATCCCGGCTTTCTTACATAACCTATTTTCTATTGCTTATTATTTTTCTTGTATATTTATCCATTATGCATCTTCACTTAATAAACCATTTCTGTAGCTTCATAGTGTCTATAGTTTAAGGTAGGTTCATAGGAGGTCCTCAGAAGGATACCTATTGAAGGAGGGTTTTAAATCAAAGCCTATAAGTTATAGGACGATTAGATTAATAAGTTAAATATACAGGGTTTTTATAAATCTATCGAGATATTCAATCCCAAACCTCTTCAATAGATTCAACCCCTAGCCCATTCAATCCAAACCCAATCTATTATGGTAACCCTAAAAGGGTAGGGGCCCCCTTCGATAAAATTATGTAGGATAAGATCAAAGCCAGTATACAACTAAAAAGCGGAGCTGAGGTATAAAGATGGAATCTCCCTATGTGCTCTTTTGTACCCCTACCTTTAGGGCTCCTTTCCTTCTTTGTTTTTTTATCTTTGTAGGTTCTACCTCTTTTCCTTTTCCCCACCTAAGGTCCATCCCCTACTTCCTTTTCCTTTTTTCCCCTCCTTTCTTACAACCACATTCTCTTTTTGTTTCCCTTTATCCTTTTCTTCCCCTTTCTTCAAAGCTTCTATCCCTCTTCTCTATTCCTGCATTCCTGCTAATGTTCATGTACTTATATTCTTTACAATATCCATCTATGGACGATCCCCTCATTCTTTATACCCAATTATACTCCTAATCTAGTTAGACATTAGGTAAGACGAGGTATTCTACGAATTACCACCTTAAATTTGTATATGTCAACCAGATTCATTAGGCCACTTTCCTATTTATCATGAGGTATAATCAAAAATGGATCAATCCCTATTAGATATTTTCATATCTCCAATTCTTTATGGACACACTTCTCTTATTCCCTACTTCGTTTATCTAGGGTTTCACTATCGTTTTTTCATAAGCAAATATAAACCACCTACAGGGTTTGTTATATCTATTACCCGCCTATTATGGTACCAATCTTCAAACCACGATCCTCACCTTATCATTTACCTCCTATTTATTGACAACTAATCTCCATTTAAGGTCTATTAAGTTTTTATATAAGAAGGTACAATTACTAATACTCACCATTATAATAATTGATTGTTAAACGTAAGTTATGGTTGTATATATCTAGCGACTATTTATTTGATATAGTTTATGATCTCTTCTTATTGTCACTCTTTATTCCCTATTCTTTTTTTAGTCTTTATAGCCATTATATTTGTTTAGGTTTCCCCTTGTTAGTTTTTCTATACCCATTAGGTTATAGAATGGAAGCAAGAGGGGTTTAATCCAGACTTACCTATAAGTATTGGTTAGCAACCTGATCCTATAACCCACTTCTTTTTTATATTCAACCTTATTAGTTTAATTGGGTTTTTAAGTTAGCTAATCCTTTATAGCCTACTTTTATTTGTTTTTAGTTTCATTCTATGCCCTCTTTAGCTCTTGCTACTTCCCTTTATTTTTCATAATTTGCTTAGTCTGAAACCTTATTTTGATCTATTTATTTAAATATAAAACTATATCGTAAATAAACAGATAAAGTTAATCGCGCTTACGTCTTCAATAACCACATTATACTTTAAATAATTAATCCAAGTAAATAAAAACCCGACAAGAAACTAAATCAATAGATGGAGACAAATAAGCCAAGGTTTCTAGAAATAAGGGTGGGAGTCGTATTAACTGGGTAACCTAATTGATGTATTGTCTTTAAATTAGTAGAGATAGAAATACCAATAAAATAGGATCAAACTGAATGAATAAAAATCATAACTAATAAAGAGGGGGCAAGAAGAATGATCAATCAATAATTCAGGGGGATGGGAAAGGATTAGGGCAGTAATATGTAAAAGGGCAACAACCAATGTATAACAAAATAGAGGAAGAATAAACCAAAAAGACCCCAAAAAGGGGGAAGGAGAACCAAACGACGGAGCTAGAAGAAAAGGTATAGAGAGGGTACTCATCTACAATATAACTAAAAAATAAGGGTTTAGGGAAGGAGAGATAAAATCAAGTAAAGGGATTTTGTATAAACTAGAAGATAGCTAATTTATATTAGCCACTTATTTATCTATTAAGTTTTATGTTGATCGTCCTGGTTTATATTTTACAATCTTCATTTTACCCTATATTATTATTATTAGCCCCTTTCAATTACCCTTCTCTGTATTCCCACTTACTAGATACTCTCTACCCTATTCTCTCTCTTTTTCCCCCTTTTCTTTTTAGGTTCTATCCCCTTTTATTCCTCTACCCCCATCCCTACCCACTGATCCACCATACCCTTTTTCTATACTCCCTCTTCCCCTTTCTATTTATCCTTTTATAACCTTTTTCCTTTTTCTTCTTTTTATCTTTTATTTTCCAATACCCTTACTATTTTCCTATTTTATTACATATTTTAAGTAAGATCTTTATTCTTATTCACCCTCCTTTAGTTATGTATCTATACTTATTTATTTATTTTCAATTTATAAGGCAATGATCAATCATAAGTTATGCGTTGCTTACTTATATATACTCCTTACAAAGTTTCTCTATCTCCTTAGTTAGGCATAAACCATGCCTATTTTATCCTAGACACTTCTTTTAATGTATAATTGGTACCCTTCTACTTATTATATTCACTTTTGTGATAATGACTCTTTGCACCTTTTTCTTCTCAAGAACCCACAATTTAATCTAAGATTAGTTAGTTGGAAATTTTTATACTTGATAATAAATTAATAACCAATAGTACACCCTATTCTAAAATTAGTCACATATTATTCATTACAATAATAATAATGCCCATTTATGCTAAAGCATATATTTATATAGTTGTCTATTACTCTAACCATAGCCTTCTCCTATTGGACTGTGGGTTTTATTTTTAATAAAATCTATATTAGGTAAATTCGTTTTACAAATTAAGTAACCAACAAGCTATTTAAGAACTTAGCAAACTATTACCTTGGTCAAACTTATCACATACTATGGCTTACCCTTTCTCTCTCTGACCCTTTCTCCTATTTGTTATCCATCCCCCTTCCCTTTGTCTGAGTCTGTGGCTTCGTTGTCTTTCCTTTGTGGCTTATCTTTTGGTTCCTCAATCCTACCAAAGAGAGTCCCTTGGCGATAGCAAATATAGGACAATACCTATTGCATTCTAGCCCAACCCCACACGACAGATGGCCCGGTCTGTGCTTCTTGGTTGGTTACCTTCCTTGTTTGGTTACCTATTTACCGAATTAACTAAAGGTCATTCTATTTGGTTCATTGGTTCCCACTTCTTTATTCCCTCGTCTAAGTTTCTCGTGTAAGTTTCTTCTATTCTCTTTTCGTTACTACCCTATTATGTATTTCTCTACTAATTGGGTTCTATACTAAATTCCCCATTGGTTATCTAATGGGCTCGGTTTCTCTTCAAGTTGGTTTCGACGGCAGATTAGTCCCCATACAGTTCCCTACCAGTAGAGCAATCCTAAAGAGGAGGGAGATTGATAGGGGTATTTTTAGGAATATATTTGGTAGGGATCCCTACGACTTCTTGTATACCCTTATTTGTTTTCCTAACACTCAAATGTGTCTTACTACCGTAACAGGTAAAGGGCTCAACGGCTAAGGATCATGGTTATGTAATGAATTCTATATAAACAAACCCCTGACTAGGATAGGCTGACTACTATAAATCCTATTCCCCTCCAACCTACTTTCCTATTATGGTATTTCCCCCTTCATTTGACTCTAGTTTACCTTAACCAATAATAGCCTCTTAACCCTACAATAAATTAGTTTAGAAAAAGTATATTAGTGATAATGTGGATGTAGAAAGTATAAAATAAGGAAAATGGAGGTTTTTAGAAGAGCATTATAGGATTGAATAAGGTGTGGGAAAGAGACGCCAACACGTATAAGAATGGATACGAGAAAAGACTATAGGGAGGGGATAGGCTAGAGAGGGCTAGAATCAATAGGACAGTAAGGTAAGGAGGGTAGGGATATAAGAGTAAATAGATAGTAAAGTGGAAGAAAATGGTTGCCTATAAATAAATCTAATAGGGGTCCTAAGGGGAACAGAATGGATCAACTAGAGGGAGGATTCAAGAAAAGAGAAAGGAGAAGTGGGAATAAAAAGAAAACAAGGGAAGGGTAACAAAAGGGAAAGTGGAGAAAGGGACGAAAAACCAAGCTAGAACAATGGGTAAAGGGTGCTTGAAAAAGATAGAGGAGACTCTATAAAAGGGATCAAGAGGGACCAATTTAAAGGGTGGTATAAAACCAAACTAGGAAGGAGTAAGGGGTTGGAAGGCAATCTGGGGATCAAGAATAATGAGAGGGATAAGAAAAAGTGGGAATAGGTTAGGGAGGGTGGTGGGTAGGAGGGAAAGAAGGAAACAAAGAAGGGAGGATAAGAAGAGAAATGGGAAGAGTAGGGTAAGAGATAAGATAAATAACTCTCAAAGGTGAAGATTGCCTTTTACCTTACCATACCACAAACCCTTCTAACCCAATTCATTTTGCTAGTCCACAAATAGGGATGATCCTGAGAGTAAGGTATAGAGTTAGGAAGTCCAAAACTTCCCTGCCCTAGGGGGTGTCATAAAAGTCGAATGATATGATACCCAAGGAAAAATACCAAAGGGGAGGGACTAACCCAATAAGGAAGGGGAATAAATGAAAAGAAGTAAAAACTTACTTGTAATACATAAATAGGGAGGGTATCAATATACATAGTCATGTCAATCACTATATATTTGTAATACCAATTAATACAAGGTAACCTAACCCCTATTCTTATCTATTCATAACAACACTTATTTAAATAATCCTAATTTATAGATAACGTAATTATTCATATATACAATAGCAAGATCCATTTGAGTGTAGGTTTATTTGATTAAGAGGTTATCCTATTATTTACCTGCACCCCCATTTATCCCATTAGCCCGTATCAAACATACGTGAAAATCAGCTATCCTAGACTTAGGCCACTAATCTTGTCTCCTTCTCATACTATAAAAGGATAGATAAAACCCATAAACCCTAAATAAGGATAAAAGAATTTTTATAAAACTCACATAAAGGGGGTGGCTCTTCAAACAAGAAAGGGGATAACCTTGGAATAAGGGTACAAGGATTAGATAAAAGTAACAAAGGGCAAACTCAAGGAGGGTAACAAGAATAGAAAGAGTAAGATTCACAAATATAAAAAAGGGGGTCATAAATAGGGAGGTAATAGAGTAACATACAGAGTAGGGAAAGAGGGAAGCTTGTAAAGCAGTAGAATTCTATTAAATGGGTTTACACATTAATCTCAACTAAGTCTTCCTTTTTCTATTGTTCCTTTTTATCCCTATTAGAAAGTGTAGGTCTTTTTAGGATTGTCCTTTCTTAAGCTTCAAAGTTTTATTTATCGAATTTATTAGTTCCCTCCTATTCTATAGGTTTTTATTATTTCATCACAGCCTGATTAGGTTTATATCCACCACTTGGTTATTATCTAAACCCCTACTCCCTAAATTAGGAAACTTCTTATTATGCAAGTTAGGAGTACCCAATTAACAGGATGGTACATTAAGCAAGGGCATACTTTATGCTACTCGTTATACTACCCTTGTGGGTTTTGTCGTTCCTATGGCTCTTAGTCCATCCCCCTTTGACCTTTTGTCTTATTCTTCAATCTCTACCCCCCCATACCCCCTCTTCCTTTTGGTCAAGTCTTTAGGGTTGGTCAATATTACCTTTCAGTCAACTACTCCATTAACCTAAGCTATGTAGTGGTATCTTTTATCTTTTCCTCTAACGGATTATTGGCTCTCCCTACTAATGTCTTGGTTCCCCCTTATACCTCTTTCCATTCCTTCGCATTAATGGGTTGACTCCCTCTTCTTTTGTCTTACTGATTCTTTCTTGGAAGTTTCCCCCTCACCCCCTTATTTAGTAAGTTTTTACTATTAACCTCTATTTCTATTCTTAGCTAAAACGGGTTATTCTATTTTCCCATCTTTCACTTATTGCTATAACTCTTCATACTGTATGGCCTAACATACCAGGGGAATAGTCTCCCACCCCTCACTGATACTTATGGTGATAACCTCCGTATACTAAAAGTATAATTAATAGCGGGGTATGGGATAACTAGATTACGAATGAGAACAGCTTAATTTAAAAGGATAAACAAGAATCGTGGGAGGGATATGAAAAGTATTCTAAGAAAGAGTATGGTAGATAAAGTATACTTTAGAAAGGATAATGCATAGATAAATTAAAAATAATCCTCCATTGAAGTGCCTAACAGGTGAACAAAAAGGGATAATAAGAGATTTGGGTTTGAAAATGGAAATAGTAATAGAAAGTGAAAGGATAAAGAGAAAAAGGTAGAGGAGGGGAATAGAGAAAAATACCAACTTACTATTGTAGTATAAGCCTTCATAGGGCCCCTCTCTTTTCTACCCTTTTGTTGTCCCTTACACATCCCTTTTATATCCTCCCCATTATTCTTTTTATTTTGGTACATCCACCGCTACTCCCCCTTGAACCACTTACGCTAAACTCCTTACGATTACCTCCACATAAATGTTTTACAAGGTATAGTCACCATCCCACATTAATTATAGTTACCTTAAGTATTCTTAGTGGGTTATTGCTCTTCCTAGTGGACTAGATTTACTATAACTTTAACATAGGATTTTTATGTATTTAAACTTGTATACGCTATTAATGGATCATCTATTAAATGACTTTTCACTCCTAGCTAAAGCCAGGATAAGAAAGATTAGCAATAAGTGAACTAAATCCCCATTTAATTTTAAAAATATTAAATAAAAGAATAAACAATATAAGAACTAAAAGGCATTACTGTAAAATTTAAAAATGTATAGAACAAATAGCTAAAAGTAATAGATTTAGAAAATTGACTTTAGAAAATATTAGTTGACACATGGTCCGATAACCACTAATAACTTGGTAAAGATAAACTAGAAAATTTAAAAGAAATGAACAGAATTGAGTACTTAGATAAAAACCTTGTAAGAAGATGAAATAGAAAACAAAAAGACTACAAAAAGTCTAAAAGATTAAAAGGGGGGCTGAGAAAAGAGGAAGAAGGCTACGGAAAAGGAGGGAAGAACTCAGAAGTAGAAAGAAGCTGAAAGAAAGGGATAGAAGAAGAGAATAGACTAGAGAGTAAAAAGAATAAGGGGTGAGGGACGAAGGAGATGGAGGGAACGTAGAAAAACAAAGAGAGTAAAAGAGGAGGATATGACGAGAAAGAATATAGCAGAACAATAGTATATAAATAGGTGGGGGTAATAATTAAAGTTGTAACTAGGGGAGTCCCAAATATCACCAAGGGTTCAAGGGACTATATTTATAAGCTTCGAGAGAGTAAATCGCAGAAGTACGAATCTCGTAGTGAGGACGACCCTATGAATAATAGCGAGACAACGAAAAGTAGCTAAATCATGAAGGGGGTGCAGATAATCGGGAACATGACCATGAACAGCAAGGTAGATTAGGGCGTAGCCAATGGATAGTTGGGGGACGTATAAGGGTGGATGAAGACAGATGGATCAGCATCAAAACCCGTAGGATAACATCTATAAGAGAGGGTAGTGTGTTTAATATGGTTTGGTAAAAGGATTGAGAATTTGGTAAGAGGAAGAATCAGACCTTGACGATAGGAAATTAGGAATGAGAAAAAAGAGGGAAAGGATGAACAAATAAAGGAAGAGTGCACGAGGGGGGAAAGAAAAACAATAAGGGAAAACAAGGGTAAGGATAGGAAGAGTAAGGGAACAAAAAACATAATACGAAAGAATTGAAATGAATGACTAGGAAAGATCCCCCTTGGGAAGGGTTTAAGGTCGTCTGCCTACCCACTGAAACAATGTAGCAACCCTGCTAATAAAAACTTGAAAGGGGGAATGGCCGGTGGGTGGGAAAAGGATTGGATAAATGGGAAAAAGAAGGAAGAGGAATAGGGAGAGGGATAGGAAGGACCTTAGGGATAGGGAGAACCCTTTTAGTGGATATTAACCCCTTCTTATCCTAGCCCCCGCTCTCTTCTCCTACACTTTTAGGTTTTGTTCCAGTCCTTTTTCTTTATCATCCTTTGATGTTCCCTTATTAGATTTATATCAAAAATTTAAGTTTTATAGAAAATGAATTAGCATTTAAGTTTCAAAATAAATAAGCATTTAAGTTTTATAAAAAATGGATAAGCATTTAAGTTTATCAAAAATGAATAAGCATTTAAGATGAATCTAATATTAGAAAAACTGTATTTATATAATAATACTTCGTAGAATTTCAATTCAAATTTGAATATCAGAGTTTAATTAAACACTTTTTGATGAAAGGATAACTATCTAATCAACTAAAAATCAAGGGAATAAACCAACAAAGAAATTGAGAAAGCCAGTTAAAGGAGAATAAAGAAAGGGTTGGGAAGAAAGGAAGAAGGGAATAGGAAGTATAGGAAAACAAAGGAGATGACAAAATGAGAAAGAATAAAAGAAGGACTAAATTTGATAAGTAGGGATAATAAGCTAATTCATCTTCCACTTGATCCCTATATACATCTTATCCATTTATTAACTGTATACCTTTTATAGACCTTTTACTTGATCTATTTCATTTTTACTTAATCCATATCTACTAGATATGCTGTTTATCTTCTAACTAAGACTCCCCCTCACCATATTTACCTATAGGACGGTTATTTTGTTTATTACTACCTAAATTTATTATTAATAGAAAATTTTAAGTATAGCAACCTTCAGTAAATCATAACGATAGTTTTAATGTGAATAATCTATAGGGGAAGACGTAAGCACAAAGATCTTAATATAGGACAAAAGGCATAAAGAATAAAAGAATTGGATACTAGGATGCCTAATTAACCTAATATAATACCCCCCTCGATTCATATTAATATAATTTATAGGCCTAGTTAGAAGGTAGGGGTATCAGTAAAGGGTTAACCAATCCTAAATTAACCAATCCTAAATAAACCAATTTGTATCGGGATTATAAACACAAAGTTTTCATATAGTAACCTCATTGCTGATTTATACAGTAAAATATGTAATTCAATCTTAGTGAATCAATTGTGCTAATATAAAATATATTGTAGACTAATTATTAAAATTACTAACTTGTTATTTAGTAAACTTATATATTTGTAATAGGTTAACTTGAACAAGAATTAGATAATTGTAATAGGTTAACTTGAACTAGAAGTCTAAGAATATTAATAGATAAACTCTCACTTATTTAACCAAAGTAACCATTAGTAATAATTTAGTGTAGTACTTATATATACGGTTATACTTTATGTTAATCCCCACCCTTTTAAGGGTGGATACAAATAAAAGAGCACAGTGGTTTTAAGTTTAATACTTAGGTTAGTGGGGTATTGAACTTAATCGTTTATCAAATCATTGATTTTCAAATTGAAAAAGGAAACTTATAATAGGGTAAAATGGAAGAGTTATTTCGATGTATTAGCCATTACTGCTTACCTTTTATAAGGTATGACCCTCCCTATCCTAATATAGACCTTCTAATAACCTCTTTTCTCTAGCAAAGTTTTATATTCTACCTTTCCTTTATTTATAATCCCTTTTTCAAGATGATCAGTCTCCATGAGTTAATATAAAATTCATGGCCTACATGGTAAGGTTAAATATTTACAAATATTTATAATCGAATTATGATGGTTATATTATCCAATAATCTCGGGTTTTCTTTTTTTAATTACCGCATTACTATTATTATGCTTGTTATACCTATTAATTTATCCCAATGGTACTTTATTTGTTATACCTATTTTTAGGCCCCAACCTCTTGTATTTAGTTTTAGCACAAATTTATTTATCAAGTTGGTTTCTATACCAAGGGTCTTGCTCATTATCTATTGATACACCTATTATCTTCCTTATATATTTACAAATAACATAGATAAATGTATTTGAACATGGTGATAATAAAAATAATTGAAGATGTAATAAATCTATAATAAAAAAAAAGAGGAGGGATGTATAAGATGGAGAGAATAAAGGTAGGAAACCAGAAGGTAATATATAAAGAGGGTATTAGTTCTGAAGAATCTTTTTAAAGAATATAGGTGAACCTAATAAAGATTTAAAGACGTGTATTTTATATAAAAGATTTTAGTATTTAAGGGCCATAAATAGAATCCACAATGCATGATCCCCTGCTTTGAGTACACCTAGTTGATATTTACCCCCATCCATAACCTGCTTTCTTTCTCCGTTCCTACATTCTTATCGCAGTACACCCTTTCTTGTTGGTCTTTCTTGTATGTTGTTCTTATCCTATCTTTTTCTTTCTTAAACCCTTTCCCTCTCAACAAGGCTCTTGTTCACATATCCATTGTACATTTTTTCAAAGTTATAGGGTCTATCCACTTAATCGTTATGAATATTTGGTTTGATATATAAAATCTGTTTTATCCTCAGTCTCTTTAGTATGGCTATACACTTGAACTACTTTTAGTCCCAAACCTATTTTGGTCCCCGTTACATTTTATTACGAGCATATTACAATCTTAATCCTTTAATTACCATCTTGTCCTTCGTTATCCCACCTTATGTTTTCCCATTCTACCTGAAATAATACTCATAAACCTCCTGAATACCCATAAACCTACTGGAAATTATACTCCTCATCCTCTTGGAAATTATACTCCTCCTCCTTGTTATGGATTTATTCTATAATTATTCTATTGTTATGGAAATTATATTCTCTTTATTCTTCCCTATCACAGACATCATAGATCCAGAACTATTATGGGGTATAAAAGGTTAATCATCTATGATCCGCCAATGAATATAATCGATATTGGAATCAATGTTATTGTAATAAAATACTTATTATTACAAATACATCAATTTAACGAAGAGGTTCCGTAGGAATGGTTTGATTTTAGCCTTTTAAAATCAACAATCATAAGTGGCTAAGGAAATGAACAAATGGTTTGAAGAAATCAACATAACCTAAGAAATTAGAAGGTTACTGATGTACAAGAATAACTAAAAAGATGTATAGTTGGATAGACTCCCCTAAACAAACTAGTAGTTCAGATAGAGAAAGTTTACATAAAAAATCCAACATAAAGATTGAATGAAGGAAATAGCAAGAAAGCTTAAGAAAAAAGAAAAACGTGTATAAGGAAAAAGATTTGTAAGACCTAATAAGAGGAGAAGATAACCAAAAAAGATTACTAATTAACTAAGATTTAAAGACAATTGTCTTAGTGGCAGTATTTAACATAACCTGCAATCAATCACAATCCCCAATAAATAAAGATATAAAGTTTAAATAATAGAACATACAACCCAATGGCATTCCTGAATATAAAATCATTACTGGTATTTTCTCTTTATCTGTAATTTTATCAACGTTTATTTTATAGAAAGATTGCTACTCGATTATGTCTACATGATACAATCTTAGAAATGTTCTATTCAAACACCCACTTAAGCTTTAACTTCCATCTAAGACCAATTATTACATTTTATATAAAATGCCAATATGAATATAACCATATTTTAGTGATAATGATAGATATATCTGTATAATTTAAAAAGATGTAGGTTAGATGACTAATACTTTATAAAAATAAGTTTATATAAGAAAATAGTCGGAGCATATATAAGAGCGGAGTATAAAGAAATGTAAAAAGGGATAGTGAAAAGAAGGCTAGGAAGGGGATCGGACTAAATAGAGAGGGTAATTGAATAGAAGAAGAGAAAAACCTATAATAAAGATTGAAAAGAGATAAGTGAATCATAGGATGATGTTTAGCAAGGGAGGATAAAATAGATCCCTGTAGGTAATAGGTTGGGCTTGGGTAAGATAATTGATATAGATGGATATCGAAAATACAAGGGTATAAAGCGATATAAAAGGACAAATGGGAAAGAAATAACAATGATGAGAAGACGAAAAATAAAAAACCTTAGTAATAAATCAATGATGATTAAGTAGATTAGGAGAGTTGTAACTATTGATGACTTTGTTGATTGGGTTTTAATTGGTTATTTAGTCCTGGATTAGTGATTATAGGTTATTTGTGATAATCTGGATCTTTTTTAAATTAAAAACCACAGAGGCGGATAATATCAAAGAGGGGTAAGGAAACAGGCTTTGAACCTGTGACTTTTAGAGAATGAACCTAAATAGGACCCAGATAAGAGATAAAACCCAGCGGGACTGGGAAATAAAAAACAACAGGAGAAAAGGGGTTTAACAAGATTTGGGAAAAAGAACGAAAGGGAGTAAAAGGGACGAAAAAGGGGACGAGGAATAAAAAAGGTAGGAGGATGAAGAATAAGGTGAATAGCTGAAAGAGAATACAATACATGAGGCGGGTATAAAGAAAGGGTTAGCTAAAGATAATTCAGGGATGGAATAAAGAGGGAGAATATATTCTAAAAACGATCTGGCTAATACTCCCAGCGTATCCTCTTTCTTTTTCGGGGCTAGTATTAGGTTTTATACCTTTCTTTTCCCCCTTTCCCTTATCCGTCTATTCCCTGTTGTACTTTGTCCAAATCTTTCATCTTTTCTTATTCTTATTATTAGCATCTTATTAGATGATGCCCCCGGTCCATTACCCAAACCCCCTATTAAACTTTTTTTTTTTTTTTTTTATTATATTGATCTTTTATACAAAATTTGTATCAACATTCTTAACCTTATAATTTCCAATCCTTTCAGATATAGTATCTACCCCTGTTAAAGGTATAATCAGCTACTGACATTATGAATTAAAATTTATGATTCTCTACAATTGTTTTACCCTATGAAACACTTTGCTTATTTAAAACGAAATTCTTATAAAAATAATCCTAAGAAACCTTACTACTTAAATTTTATCCTCTATAATACTTTATATTCTATTTTATACCCTCCTTTTATATCTCTATTATTTTCTTCTTACTAACTACATTATTTTGTAGTTAAATTTCTAAATTAGTACTCAAATTATCCTTTCTTAAATCCTATTAATTTGTTAATGCTTATCTAGCGGGATAAACTATAATGATAAATCAAGTTTTAGAACACAAAACATAGAAATCAAGGTTTAGGACATATAAGCTAGCATGTTGGAAAATTTAAGTAAGAATAACCACCTGCATATCATAAAGACCAGAAAGAACGATAAACCTAGCAGGGGCTCTAGAATAAAGAGAATGATAAGGATCATAATCAGCAAGAGAAAGAAAATCAAGGGTGAGACAAGTAGGAAAAAGAAGAAAAAGGTGACTGCGAAGAAGGGAAAAGGAAAGGAGAAAGGAACAGGATTGAGGAGTATAGGAGTAGAAAGAAAAAAGAGAGTAGGATTTGAAACAAGGTTAGAAACACTAAAAGTGTAAAAGAGAAAGAAGGGTGGGGGAATATAATATTAGGGAAGAGAAAAGAAAGTAACAAAGATTAGCCATATCAAATGTATTGGAAGGATAAAAAAAAGACTTTGTACCACTCCTATAACCTATAGGAATAAATAGTACTCAAATATCTTAAAGAACGTCATAAGTTAAATCAAATAGAAAGATTACCAAATAAATTTATATTATCAACCTTGTAAGAGGGAAGAATATGTGGTTTGAATAAAGATCTTAATTCAAACTTTAACTAGGTTAACCATTATTTATATAAGATGCTCCTTTTGTGATTTCTAAATATAGGTGAAAGGGTTGGTCGATGCATTTTATGAATCGTTTGGTCCCTCTATTATATAAAAGGTTTGGTCTATTGATAAGAATAGTCATACAATAATATGAAAGATTTGGTAAATGAATAATATGAAGGAGGGAAACTCGTTATTAGTAATAATTTACAGGAAAACAGGGTTTATCATAGTTGATAGAACTAGAATCCCTTTTCTAAAATAAAGGTATGATTAGGTAGTATGACAAAGATTGTGATAACTTAAAAGAGGAGTGGTAAGAGTAATAAGGAATAATAAGAAAGACCCTTAGAGATATAATAGTGAGAAAATGAAAATAAAGGTAGGGGACGTCAATAAGGATAAAATGTATAGGTGGAGAAGGGTAAAGTTTGAGAAAAGTGACAAGTAAGAACGAGTAGAAGGTGGGGAAAGAAAAAGAGAGCCTAAGTGAGTGAGAGAAGAAGAAAAAAAAAGAATAGGGAGAAAAAGGAAGGCCAAGAAACTAAAAGAAGACCAAAAGGAAGACAAAGAAGCATAACGAAGAAAAAAGGGGGACGTCAGAAGTTGAAAGGATGACAGTAAAGAAAGGAGAAGAAGAGGTGTGAAAAAAAGATAGAAGAAGTGGGAGAAGACTGAAAGAGGGAAGACAATGAGGGGAAGAAAAAGATCAGATTAGAGATCATTGACTTAGGAGGGTGGGTCCACTTTCCCCTCGGCCAGCCTATCGCCCCCTATTTGATATATTATCTCATTATATGTGACTAGCCTCTATATTTGTGATAACCCCATATTCTACTCATAATGACTTATGACCTATACTCGTTTATCCTTCACTCTTGCCAAACTTACTTAGTCTAGTGATAGAACCTAATAATAGCCACCTCATGATTTTAACTCTTTCTCTACCTATGTTAACAATTCACTATAGACCTTATTGACCTATTTATAGACAAACCCAACTTGTTACGATCTTTTAGTCACTAGTTTTATCTTCTATTCGAAAGCATTAGTTTATCGCTGTAGATTATTCATATATCACCCTTTCTCTGACCCCACAAACATTATACAAGTATTCACGCTCAGGTTTGACATTGAGACAAATTCTAACCATAGGATTATGGTATATAATAATTATTCATAAATCTTATTCCCTACTATCTCCTTATTGTCTTATTTGATTGATTGGGCCAGAATTGGAAGAGGTAGGCCTACGATAATTTATCCCCCAGAGGATAGTGAGAAGAGACAATAATTTCATAAACTAACCAGGAAAGGTACAAAAGGTGACAAGAAAGGGGATTAACCTAGTTTAGTAGATACGAAAGACGTATGAAAAGTAAAAGCCTAACTATCCTCTAGTATTAATCAAGAGAGCAATCATTGACTTACTATTACCTCCCCCAAGCTCATATAGGGAAGAGAATTATCATAAAAAAACCTTTATCCAAGTAGAACCACACTGATCCCCACTTGTTATTATCTTTACCACCTTTAGGTCTTCCTATAAATCTATTTGTCTGTTGTATATGTGACTATACATAAACTAATTTAATAACTGAGTATCAACTTATTAATTGAATTAAATAATACCTAGCCATTCATCCCTGCAGACTATCCTTATATTACACTCAGTTAAATTAACTTCCCCGTAGTCTATATAAACAGGTACAACTATTCAATTCTCCAACTAGTATGCATATTCACCTTTATATAAAACCTAGTTATCCCCTATTTTATCCCCTTTATTCAAGTTTTAACTATTACCCGCTCTTTACTAATTCATCCCCATCCATATTCTATAAGTCATTATAAGACTCATATTTGTATGGAAATACAAACTACAACTATAGGAACAAAAAGGGGACTATCCCACTAGTTACTTATTTACCACATCCTTATTAGAGCCAACTAGTCTCGATAAGCTACAAAGCTTTCTTCCCCATTACAAGTTTCTTGTTTTCACTATCCATATAGATTACCAATCCCCTAGGCTATTCCTCTATTACTACATCAACTACGTATTGATAGCTTATCTTTATTCATAATAAAGTTTACCATCTAAACCTATGACTATATGTAGTTGTCTATTAGAATTAAACCCATATCAGAAGTCGGATAAAACCTTAGTTACAGATTAAATGAGTTAAAGGTAAATTCAACCCAAACCACCTATTCACATATTAGTTCAACGTCCTAATCAAATTTTTTTTTCTATAGGTTTTAAAGCTTTAGTATACTCTTTTGTCCTCCCTGGTCTATTCTCTTTTCTTTCCCATTCTCTTTCTCCCATTCCCTCCATTTTTGTTTCGATTCTCCATTCATCAAGGTTTACCAATCCCTACCAAAAGAGGATAGGAGACAAGTCAATTAAAACGGTTATAGACAATAGGCTTTATCTTTATATTACCAATACCCCTACTCTTTTGTTGCTTTATACAAGCTTTTTGTACTCTTTTCATACCCCGCCTTTTCCCACTACCCCTCCTACTCCTTTAGGCTTCTTTTCCTTCCCCTCTTTTTGGATCTTTTGTTCCCACTCCTTAGGTCCTTCTATCCCCTCTACTCATTCTTTTTCATGCCTTTTTATGCTCTCCTTTCCCCCCTTTCCTAGATTTTCAAGCCCCCCTTTTTATCCCTTATTCCTGTGCATTAGCTTTATCTTTACTATTTTCCTTTCTCGTTACTGTGGATCTCTCTCCCAACATAGGCCCTATTATCGTTGCAGGTTAGAGTTAACGCACTATTATACTTACCTTTTATGTATTGTATTGTAAACTTTCAAGACCTTTTAAATTGTTAAGTTTGAAGTTAGTCCCTTGGAAAAGGCCTTCTTACCCAGTTACCTATGTCGTGGCTATTATCCCTCGTTATAAATATTCGTGGTGGGTTCATTCTTTCTCGTGTGTTACAATCTTACGACTGATCTACCTGCTTATTCTATGATATGATACAGATTATTAAATTTCAATCATGAAAGCAATAAGCTTTTTGTTATGTAAAATAGGGGCCATAGGTGTTAATAGTCTACTCAATAAACAAAGAAATAGGGGATTTGCTAATCATGGATATTAGGTATAAACTAGCCTAATCAATGTCTAATTATCTAAGTATAAACCAGTTTGTAAATTTACCTTACTATGTTTATATCTGTCTTAATCCCCTAGTACCCTTTCGTCTTATAGTTTTACCTTCCGATTGTGATATTACATCAACAGGTATATAACCAATAGGTAGACACGAATCCCCTAAACAACTTATAATATGATACAGTTTTCATATGACGATAAATTTATATTTTAAAATAGTAGGGTCATCATTATCATCATTGAATTAAAATCATTAGGGTTTGTTTTATTCCCATGAACTTCCTTTTATTATCCTCCTCTTTCATTCTCCTCTTACGTTTTAATCTTTTTCTACATCCTACCCTCTCTTCATTCCTTACTCTCTTCTTTCCTTTTTCATCCTCTACTATCCTTTCATACGTTTTTGTTACCCTCTTCTCTTTTTTGATACGTCTCATCCTTCGAACTGGTGATTCATGTGGCCACCATGATTCTTTTTATCTCCCTATACCCTAGTTACTAGTTTCACTATTCACGTCTTTATAAAATTAGTTTTATCACTTCTATTTTATTTATATACCCACTAAATTCATTTTTTAGAACTATTTTACTTAAACCTATTTCCATTTTCTATTATCACTTAGAGTGTTTTTCTAGTTGCATCCCCTATTATTCTTTTCCACCCTCTTTCTTATTATTTATAGGCCTCTTTTCAGTTACTTCTTACCCCTTACATCTTTTTAGCTTCTGATAAACTTTTCTAGCTAACCCTTTCCCACTTTTACCCTCCTTTGTTCCCTTTGTTAGTTAAGTTCCCTTTTACTCTTCTATCCTTGTTCTTTTTCTTCTACCCTATTCTCGTCCCTATCTTTCCGGTTTCACATCCTTCCAACCTTTTCATTCCTTGTGACTTTCCTCTACCCCCCTTTTTCAATCATTGTTTTCACTCTTTTGTATTTGCTCCATCCCCTTGTTTCACCCTTTAGTTTTTTTCTCCTCTTATAACCTTTATTCAGTTTCTATCCACCCTTTTATCTTATATCCCCACACTTTCTTATCTACTCCTCCTTTATGCTTTTTGTCCTACCCTCCTATTCCTATTTGTCCCCTACCACTTTTCTTTTATTACCCTTTATCAATTATCTCTTATCTAGCAAGATTTAGATGTAACTTATTTATCATGCGTTCATTTACACTAGCGATCGATGGTTCATTCTTACTCCACCTTACGTTTATTCTATTTCGGTCATACGTTTATTATCTTCGATTTTACACTAATTACATATGGTACGTACTTATTTTTATATAATTTATTATCTATGTACTAAAATTGAAGTGGGGATCTTTTATTAGAAAACCTACAAATTATTTAAAGTAATGGTAAATAATTATTTTAATAATCCAACTATTTTTATTTTTAGTCTAAATAAACAAAAGGCGTAATAACAAAATTAGTAGAAATGAGGAAGAAGAAACTAACATGAACAATCTTAAGGATTAGCAAAGACTTTGAGGTTAGAGTATTAGAATGGCAAGAGACAAGAGGGAGACTGCGTCATCTCCCTCATAGGGATAGAGGGAAAATAAAGCAGATAAAAGGTAAAGAGCAAGGGGATAAAATTTATAAAATGACAAAAAATAGGGGTATAATGAAAAGAGTCAGAATAGTAAGAAAAAAACTAAGAGGATGGAGACAAAAACAAATTGTGAGAGAAGAATGGGTTGGAGGATGAAATGGATAAAAACTTAACAAAAAAGGCTACCTCTCCTAAATAGTACTAATTTATAAACCCACTAAAATTAAAGAAGATGAAATGGAAGAAAAAGAATAAGAAAGAATAAGAAAGAGTGAAGAAGAAAGGAGTAGAGGGGTACAAAAACCTAAATGAGGAACTTTGATATATTAAGAACTTATCAAGTAAAAGAGTTCGTAACAGGGATAGGAATATATAAGGGATAGACAAAGACATAAAATAAAAAGATCAATAAAAGATGAGTAAAGGTGTCAGGATAAATATAACAAAAAAATATATAAAAAGATATCAAA